>PITA01007240.1:0-93226 GCA_004023965.1 Spilogale gracilis
TGCCTGCCTCTCTGCCTACTTGTGATATCTCTCTGTCAAATAAATAAATAAATAAATAAAATCTTAAAATAAAAAAAAAGAAGAAGAAGGCCTCTACTTCCTGGGGAGATTTTATTTATTTGACAGAGAGAGATCACAAGTAGGCAGAGAGGCAGGCAGAGAGAGAGGAGGAAGCAGGCTCCCTGCTCAGCAGAGAGCCCCATGCTGGGCTCCATCCCAGGACCCTGAGATCATGACCTGAGCTGAAGGCTGAGGCTTTAACCCACTGAGCCACCCAGGTGCCCCAGGTTAAGCTTTGATAAACAGGTTGTGAGCCGAACTGACATGTGGGAGGGGAGGGAATGTCGATGGGGGGCAGAGTCACCTTGTATTATACAGATGAGAGTAACACTCTAGAGATGTCTGAGCACAAGGTAGAAAGTGCTGGGAGCACCGACTTCTGGACTCTTCTGTGAGAAAAAAGAAATTTCTATTTTATGGAAGCTTCAGCATTTGGACTCTCCATTACACAAGGCTGGGCCCTTAATCCAAACCGCACAGCCTCTTGGGGTTATTGTGAGAAACATTTAAGAAAGAATTAAAGCAGATACTTAGAACGGACTCTATAAATGTGGTTTCCCTTTCTTTCTGACTTCATCACTCATTTCTGTGTTCACCGCAGAATAATGTGGTATACAGAGCTATATGGACAGAAGGAATTTAATAAGTAGTTATGACAAATTGAACTGAATTCAATAGCTTGAGATAGAGGGAGAATCCAGTCTTCACACACATACACACGTGGCAAAATATATACCATGGTTTATATTTCTAAGCGAGGGAGGCTAACATTCATTCGTGTGCCTTGATTGGAAGATTCCCACTGTTAAACAGCCTGAATTCTTTTGCAAGGGTTTGAAGTTGGCTTCTGTTGCCTTCTGAGAGCCCAGGAATCACATACCACGTACTGTGCCTGCTGAGGTTCCACACGGGGCTCAGCAGGCAAGCCAGAAAGGCAGACTCAATAGTCACCGTGTCTTCGAGGGGAGGCTGTGCTGTGATTAACAGCAGCTCCCAGCCTCTGCCCATCATAAGTGACGAGTACTCTTCCAGGGGTCTATCCTTCCAAGCATGACTCCACAGACTACTCTCCTCAAATTTCCCACCTCTCCAAAAGGAAGATGACCCTATCACAGATTCCTGGGTAGCTGCCATAATAAATGGGGAAAAGGTGCCATATTTGCTGAGACCCTTTACTCAGTGGGAAGGTTAGATTTTCTGAAACACTCCAGTATATGAGGAGATTACCAGTGATAACCCCCATTCCACAGCTCTGGCTTCAGCCCTGGGACTGCTACTTGATTTCTTTATATTTGAGGAACAATGGAAAAGAGACACATCCGCTACCACATTGTAATAATACCATTAAAGTCCCAGTAAATGTTAACTAACTGGAATTAAAAAAAAAAAAAATCTTTAAAAAAACAAAAGAGTCTCTATTTTGGCGGGGGTGGGGAAGACAAACCATGAGAGACTCTTAACTATAGGAAACCAACTGAGGGTTGTCAGAGGGGAGAGTGGTTGGGGAATGGCGTAACTGGCTGATGGGCATTATGGAGGCACTGGGGGTTGCAGGCCACTGATGAGTCACTGAACTCTACCTCTGAAACTAATAATACAGTATATGTTCATTGATTCATTTCAAATTTTAAAAAAGACATTAAAACCCGAACAAAACAGGGTCACCTGGGTGGCTCAGTTGGTTAAGCAGCTGCCTTCTGCTCAAATCATGACCCCAGATCCTGGGATCCAGCCCCTCATTAGGGGAGTCTTTCTCCCTCTCCCTCTGCCTGCTGCTCCCCCATGCGTTCTTTCTCTCTGTCAAATAAATAAATAAAAATCTCAAAAACCTTAACAAAACAAAACAAAATACCAAAAAGAAATAAAAAGTTAAAAAAATAAGGGATTTGATCATTTTTTCAGTTTTATTGAGAAATAATCGATAAATATCATTTTATAAGTTTAAGGTGTACAGCAGGAGTGTTTCATTTAGATATACTGTAAACGGACTGTCACCATAGTTTTAGTTAGCATTCATCATCTCATACAGATACAATAAGAAGAAAAGAAAAAAGTTAATATCATCACATAGGTAGCACTGCTGTGTGATATATGGAAACGCAGATAAGAGAATAGATTCTAAGAATACCCATCGCAAAAAAAAAAAACAAAACAAAACAAAAAACAAACAAAAAAACAAAAAAACTAGCTTCCTGTGATGACCATTCTTGGGAACTACTCTCTTTAACAACTTCTTTCTATAGCATGCAGTAGTGTTAACAACAGTCGTCATATTGTGTATTATATCGCAAGTACTTATCTGTCTTATAACTGGAAGTTTGTACCTTTGACTGCTTCCTCCGATTCATCCTCCCCCACACCCTACCTCTGGAAACTACAAATCCAGTCTCTTTTTCTATGGGTTTCATGTGGGTTTCTTTTGTTTTGTTTTGCTTGGTTTTAGGTTCCACATATAAGTGAGATCATACAGTATTTGTCCTTCTCTGACTTATTTCATTTAGCATAATGCATATATGGCCCACTCATATTGTCACAAATGGTTGGCTTTCCTCAATTTTTATGGCTGAATAATGTTCCATTGTGTACATATACCACAAGTTCTGTATCATTCATCTTTTGATGTTCACTTAAAGATGTCCATGTCTTGGCTATTGTAAATAATGCTGCAATGAACGTAAAAGTACAGGTATCTTTTCAAGTTAGTGTTTTCATTTCCTGTGGATATTTTTCTAGAATTGGAGTTGCTGGATCATAGGGAAGATCTATATTTAATTTGTTGAGGCAACTCCCATACTGTTTTCCAGAGTGGCTATACCAATTTACAATCCTACCAAAGTTCACAATTCTCTCCAATTCTGGCCAGCATTCACTCTCTTGTCTTTTTGGCGATGGTCATTCTAAAGGTGTGAGGTAACATCTCAGTGCGGTTTTAATTTGCATTTCCCTAATGACTTGTGGTGTTGAGCATCTTTTCATGTACCCATTAGCCATTCTTTTATCTTCTTTGGAAAAATATCAGTTCAGGTCCTTTGCCCATTTTTAATTGGAATATTTGTGGGTTTTGTTTGTTGTGGGTTTTTTGGGGGTTTTTTTTGTGTGTGTGTTTGCTATTGAGTTTATATATCCTGCATATGAAGCCCTTAGCAGATATGTGCTTTGAAAATATTTTTTTCCCATTTGGTAAGTTGTCTTTTTACTTTGTTGATGGTTTCTTTTACTGTGCAGAAGTTTTCTAGTTTGATGCAGTCCCATTTGCTTTTTTGTGATCGTGTTGTTTGTGCTTCAGTTGTGATTTCTAAAAGATCATTACCAAGAACCATGTCAAAGGACTTTTTTCCTGCAATTTTGTCCAGGAGCTGCATAGTTTCAGGCCTTACATTTAAGTCTTTTGAGTTAATTTTTTCTGTATGATGAAAGATTGGGTACTGGGTCATTCTTTTACTTGTGAATATACCATTTTCCCAGCACCATTTACTAAAGAGGCTATCTCCTCTCCATTGAGTATTCTTAGCTCCCTTGTTAAATATTAGTGGACTGTATATTCTTGGGTTACTTTTGGGCTCTCAATTCTGTTTCACTGGTCTATATATCTGTTGATCATTCTTTTTTCTTTTTCTTTTTTTAAGCTTTTATTTATTTATTTGAGAAAGAAAGAGAGCACACAAGTTGGGGGGGAAGGGGCAGAATGAGAAGCAGACTGAGGAGGAAGCCTGATGCAGGGCTCGATCCCAGGACTCTGAGATCATGACCCAAGCTAAAGGCAGCTGTTAACCCACTGAGCCACCCAGACACCCCATCTTTCGATCATTCTTTATTATTCCCTTCATTAGCTGCTTAAAATTCGGAATATAAGATTGAGTACTTTTGTGTGTTGAGTTAGATGGAAAAGAAATAAGACAAAGCATTTTTATGTGTTAAAGAGAAAATATGGCACATGTGTTCACCTTTACAGTTCAACCTTCAAAAGGTAGAATCAGTTACCTTTCCAATCAGCTTGGCAGTTAGCTGTTGGAAAGAAAACCGTGAAAATCATATTGTAAAATGTCCAGCAGAAAATGAACAATGAGGGATTTTATAGTATAACTACACACACACACACACACACACACACACACACACACACACACAGAGGCAAAATTTTCCTAACAAATGTAGCTCATCCATCTTGACCATAAAAGGAAGAATAATTGTGTCCTTATATTTCTGCTTTCCTATGGTGCCTTCCGAATGATATTTGTATTTTTATTTGGAGAGGCTCCTAACTAACCTCCAAAACCCTTTTTCTGACTGGGGCCCAACCCTTAAAAAGAAAACAGGCTAAGGAAAATCCTAGTTGACAAAACTGGTTTAGAAAGTCATTTCAGCACTGAGCAGAAACTATGAATTTGGGAATGGGGGAAGGAGGAGGGACACATGAGAAGCAAAGCTCTCCAAAATAATAACTCAGTTCTGGAGGTTCCTGGTGAGGGGAGGTTGGGAAACTTACTTTTGTAAAAATTGCTTCTGGATATTAAGAAATGAATTGTATTTTTAAGTTATTATTTATGGAGCTATTATTTGGTGCCAGGCATTATATTAAAGGTTCCTGAATATATTTTCCAATTTAATTATCACAACGATTATGGCATGAATCTCACTGTCCCATTTTACAGATAAGGGAGCAAGGCTGAAGAGAAAAGTAGCCATTCCAGGTCATTCTGGGGAAAGAAATAGCGGTCAACATTCTCAACTAAACACCTTGAGTCTAAAGCCACTGTTCTTCACTGCTGTGCCACCGTGCCTTTCTTGTAAAACACAGACTTCTAAAACATTGCTATTCTATTTGCATTTTGATTGCTCAAAAAACAATTTTACAATCAATACTACTTTGTTACTCTATGTGATTAGACAGAACTCCTGTGTGTCAAGACCCACGTTTTTATCTCTCTCCATCCCAACACTTCCTAAGTATCTGGCACATAGTGGATTCCTAAGAACACATGAGAATGAATACCACGTTCTTGGTCTCTGGTGATACTAATGTCAACCTATTCTGCAGCATTATTAGTAGTTCTGTCACTCGGAGAGACAGGGAATGGGCTCAGTCCGAGGCTCTTTCTCCTCATCATGTGTAGTTTGCATTCTTGAGGAGGGGTGGGAGAAGTTAGGAAATCACTAACAAATCAGCTGAACAACGGAGTTTCAGCTAGAGAGAAGTGTGAGAAGAAAATAACGAGGGTGACTTGGTGTATTAGTTTCCAGTGTAGCTCTAACAAATTACACACATTTAGTGGCTTCAGCAACACATGTTTATCATTACTCAGTTCTGGAGGTCAGAAGAGGCTGAACTGGGCTAACGTCGAGGTTTTGGCAGGGCTGTGTTCATTCTGGGGGCTCCAGCAAGAAATCTGCTTCTTTGCCCTTCTCAGCTTCTAGAGGACACCTGCGCTCCTCCGTGCACAGTTCCTTATTCTATTCAAATGTCTTGCTGACTCTTGCTCTCCTACCTCTGCTTAAAACAGCTTTTATGATTACAAAGAACCCGAGATAATCTATCTCCTTAATCTAATGACATCTGCAAAGTCTTTTTTGCTATGTTAGGTAACAGATTCACAGCTTTCAGGACTTGGATGACGACATGTTTGGGGGGCGGGCATTATTCTGTCTGCCACACTTGGTGAGGAGTCCCAGAGCTTAGATGGATAGGCCAGATGTCAGTTTAGAGATGAACATCATTCTTCTATTTTGGATTTTAATTAACTTCAAGACTCCTACCGAGATAGGTCTTTAAAGACCTTTCATGACCTTTTTTCCTGAGCTGGTGAGAGACAAACACAAATGTATCGGTCAGTGACTGTAACTGGGAAAAGAATGAAGAAAAGGTATGGAATACTTCAGGGTGAGAGGCAAGACTAGCCATTCACTGGAAGGCTTACTAAACTTTATCAATAGATTGCCTTACAAAATTTTCCCATTTTCATGAAAGTAAATAAAACAAATTCCCCACAAAGGAATTTGTATCATTCTCTTTTTCCTGTACTTAGTCTAGCAAGTATCTGTGTGATCAAACTAGATAGTAGAGGATCTGGGGTTGAATTCTCAGACCCAGTGTCTATAGCCTGCCTCTCTAATCATAGTTATTTATTTTTATTGTTGTTGTTGCTCTGTATTTCCCAGACCCTTTGGACCACCTCACTTACTTGCATGGTTTCAACTACTGTGTGTGTCTAAAGATGATCAACCTTCAGATGCACGAGAGAGCTATAAAATTTTTTCACCAGGAAGTGATCCCAGGGTCAAGTCTTTAAAAACCAGGAGGGATGAGGCATTTCAGGTAGAGTATTTTGCTAACTGTTGACTTCCATGAATCAGTTTCACTTCCTGCCACAACTGTGCCTGATTGGATGTTTCATTTATAAACCATAATCATAAACTCTTATTGATAAGCACTTCATTCACCAGAATTCCAAGGAGGTTGGCCCACCTGGTCCACTGTAAATACAAATGCTAGGATAGAATTTGACTACTTTCTGAGGGTATCCATACAGCCCCAGGCTCATGGGATAGGAGGCTCCATTTTTGGAGAGTCAGGGTAATGTGAAAGAGGGAGATGGTGGAGGGTTTGATAATGTCTGGTGAAGGTGCTTCCAACACTCTTCAAGTCTTTACTTAAATTATGCAACTGTAAACTAGGAGTGTACCTGAATTCCTCGCGAAAGGCAGCAGAGAAAATCGAGGCAGCAACAAGGTGGCTTCGGGTGTTGAAGGAGCAGAGAAAACTAAAATAATAAAGTCAGATGTTAGCAGAACTCACGGGGAAGCTCTAGATTGTCAGAAGTCAGGGAACTGGGGATTAAGAATAATTTACCTACGAGTGCATGGGTGACTCAGTCTGTTAAATTCTTGCCTTTGGCTCAGGTCATGATCCCGGGGTCCTCGGATTAAGACCCATGTCTGGTTCCCAGATCAGTGGGGAGCCTGCTTCTCCCTCTCCCTCTGCCACTCCCCATTGCTCTCTCTCTCTAACAAATAAATAAAATCTTTTAAAAAAGAGTAATTTACCTAAATATCTGAAGGCCAGTAAGATCTTAAATAACAGTTGCCTTGTCCATTCTCAGGAATAATTCTGCTTCCTGCTGTAGTGCAATCCTAGACAAAAGACAAAGACTGATAAATTCTAGTTTTTCTAGTTTTTATATTTGCAGCAGGAGAAATTCTCTGCTTCTTTCTTTCATACCCATTGCCTCATTATTGGTTCACAAATTTTAACAGTATCATTTATTATCCACCTGCAAATATATTTTAAATTAGAAAAGCAATGATTTAAAAAACTTGAACAGGAAAGAAAATTATTAGATTAAAATTGCAATCGGCCTCCTCAGAGGAATTGCTTTTAAAGCTTTTTTTTTCTATCTTCCAGACATAAACCAAGCATAACGCACATGTGCATGTGTGTGTGCGTGTGTGATATTTCCACAACCAAAGGTGTTTGTAATTCAAATGTATGCAATTTCATTTTTCACCTGACATATTTCCATATAGACATTTAGACATTCCTCATTATTAATGTTTAATTTTTTTTGTTGTGAAAATTGCCATATATATAAAATATATGGGAAAGAAAAACTGCCCCCAACCCCATTGGGCAAGAAGCTTTTTGTATGAAGTAATTAACAGCATAATCTATGGAGTAATATTTTTCAACTTCCTATTTGAAATCATTTCAAATGTACAGAAAAGTTGTGAGAATAATAGAGAGAAACTTCGTAGACCCATTATCCAGATCAATTGACTTTTAACATTTTGTCATGTTTGTTTCTCATTTTCTATCTGTCTGTTCTATATATAATTATTTTAATGAATTATTAATCTGAAATGCTTTAGTGGTATTTCCTAAATCAAGGATATTCCCTTAGACATCCAGGCAGAATTATCAAATTCAGGGCATTTAGTACCATTAACATGTTAACAATGAATGTATAGTCCATATTCTGATTTTGTCAGTTGTCCCCATTATGCCCTTTCTAGCAGCCCCAGATCCCAACAGTCCAGGATCCAGTCCAGGATCACATACTGTATCTATCTGCCATGTCTTTTTATTCTCCTTTGCTCTGGAACAGTTCCTAAGCCTTTCTTTGCTTTGATGATGTTAAGAATATGGAGAACATAAGGCAGTTATTTCGTAAGGCTCCCTCAGCTTCATGTTTTTTAGTTTGAGAAGCCAAGTTTAAAGTTTAGCAAGGGACACATATTTGGCACTTGAGTAATTAGAAAGAGCGACAGTGGGGAATTAGGTCACCGAGGACTAATTTCATAAGAGTCTGAAATTTATTATAAGGTCTGTCCATATTACTATTCATTACACGGCCCCCAACAACTCTGCCATTTAATACCAAAGAGGAAGCTAACATTTATTGAGTGCCTGTTGTTTGTTAGGAACAACAAAGATAGAGATTGTATTCCCATTATTCCTCACAGCAACACAAAGGGATAGCTAGTATTGCTTCAGTCTTACAGATGTGGGAACCTAAAATGGAACTGGCTATATGACTCTCCCAGATCACACAGCCAATAAATGGTGGAGCTGGTCTTCCAACCCATGTTTTCCATCTTTCATTTTTTCCATTATACCATGGCCTTTATACTCCATATTAGCCAAAATGCCAAGAAGTGATATCACGGTCTCTAAAATGCTTTTCTTCTGGCACAGTCGTTACAAGTTGTTAATTTTTGGAACAAACACTGCTTAAGTGTTTCTGAGAAATAACTGGTCTGAAACACAATAATTCTCAGCTACATTTGATTTATCACTATATGAGGCATGTCCTCTTTGTTGTTTCACCAGGTTTTCACTCGACCCCCAGGATATGCCATCTCTTGGGTTTCATTCCCCTGCTTTCTATAAGTAGGTGGGACTCAAGACTCTCCTTGGGTCTCTTATCTGCTCTTCCTTGCTCCTTGTTGCTCTCATCTGGCCTCTTGGGTTCACCTGTCATCTGCATGCTCACATGTCTCAACTTTATATCTCCAGCTTAAACCATTCCCTTGTATATCCAAAGGTCAAATCAATATATCTACTTTGATAGAAGATGGGCATCTCAATGTTAGCGCGTCCAAAAGTGAGCTCCTGGTGCTGTCCATCTTAAATCTGTTTTAATCTTCCCCATTTGAGGAAATGACAACTCCAATTTTCTAGTTGCTCGGTTGGAAATTTTTGAGCCACTGTTGACTCTCCTACAACCTTCATTCAATCTATGAGCAAATCCCAGTAGTCTCACCTTCCAAGTATATTCAGTTGCTATCCGCTTCTGACCACCTGCAATCTTGCCCCTCTGCTTCAAGCCACCAACTCCATTTGCTGAGGTTTATAATATTCCTTCCATCTGACTCTACTTGCCTTCAATCTATCCCTTATCACAGCAGCCCAAATGATCTTAAAACCTAAGTCAGATTGTATTTCTTTTCTGCCAATGGTGTTTTCTACTCTTTTTCCTGCTGCATGTGGTCTTTCAGAATCTCCTGCCACCTCGCTGTTTATGAACATGCTAAGTATTTTCCTGTCCTGTGCCTTTGCACTTGATGCTCTCTCTACCTGGATTTCTCTTCCTCCAGAAGCCCATCAGGCTCACTACCTTATTTCTTTCAGTTCACCTTCTCAGAGATGCCTTCCCCGAATACCCTATCCATAATGCTCTCACCCTAACCACTCCATTCTTCTTCCTTGCTTTATTTATTTATTTTTTTTTGCAATTATTTAGCACCATTTAACATATTCTGTTATATTCATTTCGTACTCATTTTTTGGTCTGTTTCCCTTTCTGAAATGGAAGGTCCATGAAGACAAGGATTTGTATCTGTTTTGTTCATGCTGTAGTCCCAGTGCCTAAATGTGCCTGGTACATTGAAGGTGCTCAACAAATACTTGTGAGAGAAGAGTGGATAGATGCCGGAATGAACTCTTTAGCTTACTCACAGATTGATTTTTTTTTTAAAGGATGCTTATTTGTGAGAAGAATTTCCAAATGTCTGTCCATCTAAGTATCCAGATCAAGAAAATGTAAATTTCCCTTTTGAATAGGTTGGGAATTATATACAGCTATAGATGAATTACATAATTTCTGATTATCAAAGTAACATAATTATTGTAGTAAATGTGGAAAATTCAGAAAAAGAAAGTAAAATTAACTTGCAATCCAACCCCCCCAGGCACTGGTAACATTTTGGTAAACTTCTTTCCAGACGCATTTAATTTCAGTGATATATTATTTTCCAGTTTCCTTATCCCCATGAAAAGGAATGGAACAAACAAACTGAGGAACTCAAAGCTGACTGTGGTTTCATGCTTCTAGCAAAATGCCATCCTCACAGTTCACTAACAGCCACAAGCACTTCCATGGAACTTTTGGGCGCTACTATTTTCCTTTTCCAAGAAAGCATGCTATAATTTGGAAATTTAGGTTACCCAAACTTCCACTGAAGGATCTCCCTTCTAAAGTAACCTCAGAATTCCCAGTAAACTAAATGTTTAGAATTTGGGAAATTCAGGTTGATTAATATTGACCAACTCATTGGACCAAAGGCCAGAAGTCCTGGGGTTCCAGTCCCACTTCTACAATTTTCTGGCTGTGAGGCCATGGGCAAGTCACCCTCTCTTACCAGTGGGTTTCTTAATTAGGAACTGGAGATAATAACTGCCTCACAATTTACTGTGAGCATCAGACAGTCATGGAGACAAGTTTTAAAGCATGTAAAGGGTGTAAGTAGAAGGGATTATGATTGTAATGAAAATGTGGTAGATCTTAGGCAACAATGACATAATGGGACAGACAGGCCACCACTGCTAACAAGCCCAGGGCAGAAAAGCTCATCATTCTTAGCAGGATTTCTCATTCTTCCCTAGTGCCTCTTCTAATCATCAGGGATGTACTTTTCCCGCCAGAACATGGATTCCTGAGAGAAACTTTTTCTCCCTCCTTCACTGATATATCTCTAATTTATCTGTGATTTTCAACATAAAAGCTTTTTTTTAAAGTTGATTAAAAAAATTATATCCTACAGTAAACTCAGTAGATGGTGGTGTGAGGTTTTTTTTACATACATTAACGCAGACACGGCACGGTCTAGTAGAAAGTGACCTAGACTGAGAACCAGGAAACTGTGTCCTAGTTCAGCGTATTGGTAGCCAAATCTGACCTTGGCCAAGGCAGGGTCCTTGCCTGTTGGTAGATGGGAAACTTCCTAAGGTCTTTCAGGTCCAAAATTCCATGAACTTGGACCCTTGCAATCTTTGGTGAAATTATTTTTTGAGAAGAGGATTTGAGTAAATCATTGACCTAATCTATACTTGCCTTAAAAAAACAAAGCTTCAGTTCTCTGAACTAACGTTTGGAATTTGTTAAATCATTAACAGCTGGTTGTTTACTGTTTAGAATGTAACAATACTCTTTGATGTTCCCTAATTATCATGCATGTTTTAAAATGAGTTCTGAACCACTTCTCTGCCTAATTAAACCTCATTGAAAATTTGTTGAATTTTAAAGAAACATTTGATTTGCAAAACTTAAGTCATACATCCAGTAACCTTCAGTATTTCACAAAGGACCCATAAAACATTTTTAAAAAAACAATAAAGTAATGCCATGAGAGACGAGCCTTGAATGAAATATAGGGAGCATTTGGAAAACATTATTTTTCAAACTACACTTTTTTTCCTCACAAGTTCCTGATGGTGGCATTTATTTTCTTATTTTTAAATGGTTGTTTATTCTCATATTTATAAGTGAATGAAATAGCTGTAAATCCCCCAAATTAATTAAATCACATTGGCAATCATGAATAAATCATCCTGTGGTAATGTGAACTTTGTGAACTCACTAGAAGAAGTGGTGAAATAAAAATAGAGAGGGGTTTTCATACAAGGATAGGCTTCGTTCAACATTTATATCTTCCTACTAATCAAGTAATATTTTTAGAGTTATTTATTTGTGGATATATCCTCTGAATAATGTCTTAAAAATGGCAAGTCTGACTCATATCAGTGCTGTGTAAAGTGGTGAAAACACACACTTCCCTTTTAGGAACTTTTCCTACAGATACCCTTATATAAATGAACAAAAATAGGTGCTCATCTCAACATTGCTTACACAAACAAAAGCCTGGAAATAACCTCAATACATACAAATGGGGGCCAGGTTAAATTAAGATCCATTCATACAAAAGATACGATGTACACATTAAAAAGATGTATGTACTAATGGGAAATGATCTCTGAAATATCTTGTCAAGTGAAAAACAAAGTTATAAGACACTGTGTACAGTACATTCCCTTTTGTAAAGCAAATAGCATATACCTGTTTGCATACATTCTCTCGGTAAGGAATGCAAGAAAATGGCAATAATGGATGCCTCATTTAAAAAAAAAAACCATGAGTATGAATTGTTATTTCAATAAACAGTAGTTAATTTGAAAATTTTGATTATTTCTCATTGCATCATATTGTCAACAGTATTTATTGAGCTTTAGTTAGTATACCAGATATAGTGGCTTTGTGACTTTTTTATCTTTATAATCTAGTTTGGGAATGATTTCTTCCAACTGATTCTAATATGAATTCATTGCATTATAATGCTTTTAAAAAGACTGAATTGCCTTTTATTCAATGGGAATATGTTACCAATTAAAAGATTCTGGTTTTTTTTTAAATACCCATGTTACACTTTCTTAGACAATAAAATAAAGGGTACCTGGGTGGCTCAGGTGGTTAAGTATAGTATTTTCAGTTGCTTTATGAATATACACCAGAAATCATAAACTACAAACTAATCATGAAAAAAGAAAGATCTCTCTTGCCTAGAATTTTAAAAGCTCTCTTCAGCCCAGATCATGATCCCAGGGTCCTGGGATGGATCCAGATCCCCTGCATCCTGGGCTCCCTGCTCAGTGGGGAGCCTACTTCCCCCTCCCCCGCTCCCCCTGCTTGTGCTCTCTCCCTCTCTTTCTGTCAAATAAATAATAAAATCTTAAAAAACAAAACAAATATTTTAAACTAATTTAAATGTAAAATCTTTAATGATTTTAAAACAATTGAAATCTAAGATCATTGTCTTACAAAAATTCTACACAAAAAGGAGCAGTATCTGACAAGGAGATAACATACGCGGTAATTGACTGAAGTCTAAACAACAAGAAATATGTTAGCCAAGTAAAACAAAAGAGCCAAACTTAGCTGTCAGAAAGTATGAGAACCTTGGTTAAAGTGTTATTTGTCCTTTCTCAGGTAATAGGAAATATATATGTGCCAGGCTACAAATACACTCTGATCATTGCTTATCCTGGGTTATAATTTTACATATTTTTATCATTTCTGTTTCTATTAACACCATGTAAGTGGGTATTTTTATAAATAAAAGGCCTATGGAAGATACAAATGATTAATATATAAACGATCACTGAAGAAACAAATTTTTTAAATTCACAATTTAGAGAAAATTAATGACTGTTTTATATTTATTATGTTTTATATTTATTAGGAAAATTCTAGAGTGTATTTCTCCTAACTGTGAAAATATTGAAAAATAATCATTCCTACATATGTATATATAGTAGCAGAGATCAGTTGCTACCAGCAGTCATTGTGGTTGATACCCCAATATCTGTTTTATCATAGACCATTAGTCTATTCAGTCATGAAATTCCATCCCTCTCACCAGTGATTGGCTCTGAATTAGGCTTGTGACAGTTTTAGGCAACGAGGAAGAAAGGGCCCTCTGCTGGACTGCATCAAGGAGTTTCCCTTCTCCTAAGAGAGAGCTAGAGAAAACATGCTTTTTTTTTTTCTTGTTTTTGCTAGTTCATGTCTGAGTATAAGTCCTAGAACCTCTGCATCTCTTGGTATCAGTGGGAAGCTGGTGGAGATTTAAAGGTGGAAAAATTTGAGTCTTTGATGACATATTGAGCTGCTGAAGCAAACTTCCTTCCACCTTAAATGGATGAAAAATCTGTATGTAAGGAGACAAAGCACTGAAAAAATAGTTAATAGGATGGATCTGATACATATATTATCATAAAACCTGTCCCCTGAGAATAGATAGTATTTTCAGTTGCTTTATGAATATACACCAGAAATAAAAAACTACAAACTGATCATGAAAAAAAGATCTCTCTTGCCTAGAATTTTAAAAGCTCTCTTTTAAACAACTTCTGGGTTGACAAAGAAATCCAAACAAAAACCACAGAATTTCTACAAAAGGACAAGAATGTGAATACTATCAAAACATATGGGATAGAGCTAAAGCAGCCATTAGAGGAAAATTCAATAGCTTTAAATAATTTTGGTAGAAGAATCCAAAGAGTGAATAAATAAGGTGTTTTGGCATCTGGCTGAAAAAATGAAGCAAAGCAAATGGAAGGAATTGATAGCAGTATAATTAATGATTTAGAACTTAGAAAATATAGTACTAACATAGAAATATAACAAGTTCTTTAAAATGATAAAAAAGACAAAACACTAGGCAAGTTAAAAAAAAGGACAAAAAAAGAAAAGAAGAAATGACAACAGGGAGATAATGGTAGAAACAAAGGAAATAAAAAGAATCTAAGGGAACACTCAGCTCTGAAAATGTATTTGAAAATCTGGCTAAACAGAATAACTTTTTTTAAAAAAGACTTTCTTTCTTTCTTTCTTTCTTTATCTGAGAGAGAAAGAGCAAGAGAGCATGAGCAAGGGGAGTGGTGAAGGGAGAGGGAGAAGCAAGGGGCCTGACTCGGGGCTCAGTTCCAGGAACCCTGGGATCATGATCTGAGCTGAAGGCAGGAGCTTAATGGACCTAGCCACCCAGGCAACCCTGAACAGAATAACTTTTATCTAGGAACAGACAATCTGTCAAAACTGTCATCAAAAGACAGAAAAATCTAAATGAAATGATGTCCTTAGAAGGAGTAAATGAATAAAGAAAAGATCCAAAAGCCAGCACCAGGATTAATGAGAAACACTGGAGTCATTCCAAAGTCAGCAAGAATTGACTTCTAAAAGTCAGTTTCCCATTGTCATTTCAGTGTCATTTTGTAATAGAAGTAATAGCACAATCAAATAAAAGCATTTAAAATTTTGGAAAGGAAAAGGGAAATTATCTATCAACGCAAGAACTGATAAATTTTGGAAATCTGTACAAATAAATAAACCAATACTATACAGCAGTGAAAAAGGATGGGTGATGGCTATACATTTCTGTATGGCTGAAATTAAAAAACATAATGTATAATAGCAGTAAGAAATACACAGAAGAATGCATATAGTATGATTCTATTTATATAATATCAAAACAGACAAAACTATGGTATTAGATGGTGAAAATGTTATACAGCAAAGGACTCATTAGTGTGAAATTCAGCACAGTGTTACTTTTATGGGGCAGGGAAGGGGAGGTGATTTAGATGGGGGCACGTAAGATCTTCTAGGATACTGATAGTCTTATTTCTTAGGCTGAGTGGTTGATGGATGGTTTTCATTGGTATTCTTTAATCTATATATTCATCATACTCACTTTATATATGGTATTTTCATAATAGAACTGAATTTTTAATGTTTTTGTTTATAATTAAAATAGAACTTATATTGAATGTGTTTGTCATTTTAGTATTTTGACATTTCAAAATGTCAAATTAATGAGGAAATCAACAAACGTGTACTCTGGATTCAGGAAAGAGTTATGCTGGCACCAACGCAAAGAGAATTTCACCATGAAAATAATTGTGTGGGCCTTCTCGGATTTCTAAGAACTGAGTCATCTTTAGGGGAAAGGAGGATTTTAAAAGGCTAGACAGGAATGTTAATGATGAAACAAGAACAGATTAAAAAATATGTTGTTGCTGGAGAATAAAAATCAGCAAAACTATTAGGAATTGTAGAATTTTTGCCCTTATTTTTTCCTTCTTATTTTCTTACCTGTAAATATTTCAGTATGTACATCTAGAAATAAGAACTTTCTTTCTCAAAAAGAATCCCATAATACCACTAATACAACTAAAAAATTAACCATAATTTATCCAATCAGTGGTCAGCTTTCTAAATGTCTCATACACGTAATAAATGGTTTTAAAAAAATAGTTAAGGGGTGCCTTGGTGGTTCAATTGGTTAAGTGTCTACCTTGGCTCAGGTCATGATCTCAGGGTCCTGGGATAGAGCCTGCTTCTCCCTCTCCCTCTACTCATGCTCTCTCTTTCAAATAAATAAATATAATCTTTAAAAACAAACAAACAAACAAACAAATAAATAAATCGTTAAATAAGAATCCAAGTAAAATTTTACATACTGCAATTGATGGGCACATCTTTTAAATCTCTTTTAACCTGCAAGTTCCCATTTCACCTTTACTGAAATTGCAATGTATTTAAGAAGCACAGAGTGTTCTTTCCTTTGCTTACCCAGTCTAGTTTTGTTGCTAGCAGCCCTACAGTGTTATTTGACTTGTTCCTCTGTCATTTGTAGTTCTTGTACGTTAATATGTTGATATGGACACACTGTTCTCAAAGAGTGGACCAAGACCACAGCCTCAGCATTACTGGGGAACTTGTTAGAAATGCAGATCACCAGAACTTACTCTAAGCCTATGGAATCAGAAATCCTGGGCTTGCAGTCCAGCAGTCTGTGGATTAACCTGGCCTTCCAGGTGATTCTGATTCTGCTGATGTTTGAGAACAGTCAGCCTGAAGTTTAACTCAGGTTTGATATCTATATATTTTTTTGGTCAAGACCACTCTACAACAATGGTGTGTTCTCAGTGGTGTGTTCTCTTAAAAGGCACATAATATCTGATCATCTGTCCTTTTATGGACATTGATGCTCAGCATTTAGATTCATAAGTACATTAGAGATTGCAAAATGGAGATAGGTTAATTCTATCATTCTTTCTTCATTTATTACCTGAAATACTGCTAAAAAGCGAAATGGCTCTCAGTAACTAAGGTCCTTACAATTTCAAATCAACTGAAAAGTTGAAAAAATAGTACAAGGGGTGCCTGGATGGCTCAGTCATTAAGTGTCTGCCTTTGGCTCAGGTCATGATCCCAGGGTCCTGGAATCAGGCTGGCACTGGGCCCCCTGCTTGGCAGGAAGCCTGCTTCTCCCTCTCTCACTCCCCCTGCTTGTGTTTCCTCTCTGAAACTGTGTTTCTTTCTGTCAAATAAATAAATAAAATCTTAAAAAAAAAAAAAAAAGAAAAAGGATAGTGCAATGAAAAGCCATATATTTTTTACCTGGATTCACCAGTTGTTAACATTTTGCCACATTTGCTTTTACCTCTCTCTTTCTCTCTCTCTCCCCCTACGCATACACACATGCGTGTGTATATGTATATGCATATTTGAAAGCAACGTGGCACTTTTCTCCTAAATACTTCAGCATGTATTTCCTAAGAATGAAGATACTCTATCAAACCATCCAAGAAATTTAATATTGATTCAATAATATCTAATAAAGATCTATATTCAAATTTCTTCAGTTTTCCACAAAATATAGTTTATCGCAGTTATTTTTGTTTCAGGGTCCCATTAAAGACTGTACACTGTGTATTGTAGTCATTCTCTCCAGTTGCCTTTCATCTAGACTAGTCCCCTTTCCTATTTGTCTTTCATGGTGTTACTATTTTTGAATTTTTCTATTGTGAAAGAAGGAAAGTTCAGTTTATGAATTTACTTAACTTATTAACAGCATACAATAACAATACTTAAAGTGACTTGTTATTATCATCATAAAATGGGTTTAAAATCTATCCTATAGCTTTTCAAATAGCATTAATCTACATGAAACATGCTTGGCTCTATTTTTCTAAGCCATCATGAAATTCACTGAGATCGTTTCTTAGCAAAATTTACCTCTGTTAAAATTCTTGTTCTCGTTCTTTTATCTCCATTAAACATATGCTCGATAATGTGAATGTTTATAGTCTATTTTCTTTTTTTGAGATTACTTATTTTTTATTTTTTCCATAACCCAGCCACTCTATCCCTCCCCCGCCCACAGCAACCCTCAGTTTGTTCCTGAGATTAAGAGTCTCTTATGGTTTGTCTCCCTCCCCAGTCCCATCTTGCTTCATTTTTTATAGTCTATTTTCTAAAACAAGTTGCACAAAGATTAAATTATTTTAGGCTTTTAAAGTAAAGGAGAAAACAAGAATTTTAACTTAAAAAGTCATATATATATATATATATATATATATGTAGATTTTCAGCCTTTAGAGGAAATCTCTTTTCTTGAATTCTCAGTATTCAAAACCAAAATTCTCTCCTTCACTCTGTATATGTTTCAAGTAATTTTTGTTATGACTAGAAAGGAGACCTAGTGTTGTGTATATTGTTGTAGTTCACACAGTGAAATGACTTCCTTATTCTCCATGGAGCTTTGGAAAACGTCCCTGTCCTTGCATTACTTTGATGTTGAAGGGCTATTCTTTGGCTACTTTATTAATCACATCATTTCAGATATAAGTTTGTTTTGATTTCCAACTCTGCCCCACTTTTCCTGAGTTGTTTTTCCTTACTCACCTTTTTTCTTTCGGTCCATCTTTGAATTCTTTGTGTGTGTGTATTGGTGCTTGTGCACAAGTATGCACGGGCTAAGAGAATGATTACTTTCCAGTGGAATTACCTGCCATGAATATTTTGCATTAATTATATATTCATATATTTGATAACCTTAGTTTGTAACTATTTCTGCTAATGTTGGATCGACTACAAGATATGAGACTGTATCCTGACTATCTTTAATAACACAAACAAAACTGGGTGATGGACATTGGGGAGGGTATGTGCTATGGGGGAGTGCTGTGAATTGTGTAAGACTGATGAATCACAGAGCAGTATCCCTGAAACAATATAGTATATGTTAATAAAAAAAATTAATAAAAGAAAAGGGAGCTTGAAGTAGCGATGAATACTTTTTTGAAAAATAATATATTTTATTTATTTGCCTTTAATCTTGCCTAGGGGCAAGGACACTGATCATTTTAATTTTCCAAACTTATTCCTATCAAACTCATTGTAGTAAGTTTTTGCCTAAAGACCTGAAAAGGGAGCGTTTTCCCTCCAGTAGCCAATAAACAAGTGGTCAGTCTGTGACCTACTTGTCAAAGCTCACATGTTTTCAGATTTACTCTTACCTTACATTGTTTGGTAATTTTTCAGATTCTGAAAATAAAGCAGCAGAATTCTAATGTTAACAAAAAAATAATACAAACGAAAAAGCATACTTTGGGATAATTAACTTTTAGAGACTTTAGTGTGAGCAGGCATTAGATGTATAACTGACTTCACTTCAATCTTTTGAGTCCTGGAAAGGCCTTGACCATTGTCAAATGCCTTCAGGCCCAACACCAGAGCCACACCTTCTAATTACGGACCCCTTTCCCAGGCCCTTAGGGCATCTCCTTCTGCTGCTCTACCACATGGTAGTCTATATCACCCCATCCTGTGGTCATTTGGGTTTCTTTCAAGTTCGTAGGCTAGCATTTGAAATTACAAGCAAAATTATTTCTTATTTAAGGATACCAGACCAATCGTTTCAAATAGAGTGTGTTGTTTGGCTCGCAATACTATTTTTCATGCCCCATCACACTTTTCTACATGGCAATGGAGAAAGGAAATGTAGCAGGAAATGATCTGGGCCAAAACTACTGTGAGACAGCCGTGGGAGGGCTGAGAAACAGTTCCCTGGGACTTAGCACCAAGTGATGTTGGCTGTCTGACAGAGGCAGGCAGGGGACCCCAGACTTAACCTGATCTGGGGGACCTTGCTGATCTGGAGACTCAGCATCTTAGCACAGAGTCCACAACAGGCTTCTGACGCCCCTGAGACCATCTCATTCTTAGAAGTCGCTCCCTCAGGTTCCACAGTGGGGCTGTCCTGCCTTCCTCCAGCCGCCTTGGCGGTGGTCTCCAGCTGCATATAACTCCAGCCTGTTTGCTCAGCTGCTGTGGGTCTGCCTGCCCTAAGGACCTAGCGGAGCGGAGAAACCACGTGGCAGTTCTAGCCAATAGAATTTCACGGCTCTCCACAGCCGCAAACAAACTTGCAATGGGTGAATGAAGAGCATAACTTTTTCATTTTCTGGGTTTTGGTAAATATATTCTTTTATAAGCTGACTTACTTTCCTTGACTTTCTATTTATTCTTCAGAAATGAGTGCTGATCATCCTTCAAGTCATGTTTTAAAAGGAAGCCAGAGACCTTTAAATGTATTTTATTCTTAGCGGTCCCTCAAATTTCTTTTGTTAGACGTCTTTTACAATGCTCTATAAAAATAAAAACAGTCACCACTGTCTCCTGGCATATGACAACACATTACTGTCTTTTTATTTTTCCTTTTTGGTCAGTTTAAAGTCACTACTTATGATGAGGGGAAAAGCTTTATTTTTATTCAGAAGAAAAATCCAGTGTCAACAAAAGTGGAACACAAAGGAACTCATTCCTTTGTTTATATTTTAAAGTTTAGTTCTCTCTACAGAAAAGACAGCCTGACATTGACATATTAACATGATGGCAAATAAGACATTAAAACATAGACCTTTATTATTAATCCTTGACATTTTGTATTGAACAGAAGAATCATATAAATAAGAAATAAGTCTTCAGATTCATTTATTAGGTCTTCATAGAGCTAAAAAAACGACTCTATGAGTTTTATCAAGTTTGCCCACTACACATGAAGTTAAATAGTCACCATGCCCTGATTTTTTTTTTTAAGTCAAATTCATAGAGTGAAGAGATAAGTCAATTTATGGATCATGTTTTAAAGTAAAAAGTGATAAAATTACCAGTTTGTGGTCTCTATGCTCATAAATGGAATTTAGGGTGTTACTAGGGGCCAGATATCTGAGCCACCTTTAGCTTGGATTCCTGAATGGCCACCAAGCAGCAGAAATACCTACTAGCAATTCTTACCTCAGGCTGATACATGGCCAAGAGCCCCTGTGTGTGTGTGTGTGTGTGTGTGTGTGTGTGTGTGTTCCTAAATTACTCTATTGTCAAAGTCTGATGTCAAGTGAGGGTGAGAAAAACATCAGCATCTCTTACAGATCTCTCATTTAACCTAGTTTATTTCATATGAAGGATATTAGAGAAAACCTCAGAACCACTGCTCTTTTAGGCGCAGTAAGGACTAGATCATCTAGCACACTTCTGTCCTCCCTTTTCAATTTATAGGTTAAGAAATTAAGGCAGAGAGACATGGGGCAATTAGCCCAGGTCTCCCAGTGACTTGGGTGGAACAGAGGCAAATAAACCTGCACATGTATTGCCAGGGCTGGATTTATGCACAAAATGGGTAGCTGCTAGGGTGGTATAATATGTAATGATTCTGGAAAAGCAATATGCTCTTGCCATTTTGCCAGGATGGCTGAAGTATTTGCCCCCGATGAAAGACACATGCACAAACCAAGAAGGATATGTCATTAAATAGTAACCTGCTGAGACATACCTATGTATATAAAGCTTTTCAGGTTAGCTTCAGTACTACTGAGAACAAATAGCACATAAAAAAAGATAAATTGTGATGGTAGGGAAGCAATGCTAGGAGATGTTCAGTGTCTGGAGTAAAAATGGAGGATCTTCTAAACTAATCATGTCAAATGAACAAGATTTTGTGAGAACCCTGGACGCATGGAAATTGCCCCCCTCCAAAATAGGGTAGCAATGACAAAAAGAGAATAGGATGGTAGCAAATAAAAACATGCCAAATATACAATTTTGCTTAGCAGCAGGTTTTTATATAACTAAAAGACTGTTAGAGTTGGTATAAATGGAGGGAGGGTGTGAGGTTAACCACGGTTTATGGCAATAGAGAATCCAGTTTATTCACTTTCATAGGACTTATGAATTTATGAATGTTTTTTAAATGGTGTCTTAAATAATCCTTTTGATAACTATTGAAATAAACCTTGTAATTACACTTAATTTGTATTGCATTGATTCATTTATTTAGTAAACCAACTAATATTTTTTGAACATCTACCACTTGCCACACTAGAGATGAACCACGATGAACCAAAGAAACAAATATTTCTCCCCTTCGGGCCTATGCATAGGTATGGGGGCCCTCTTATTTATGACTTTGGAAGTATTCAGCTGCCTGGAGCTCCAAAAATATCAGGACATTTGAAAACAGAGTTTGGTAGAAATGACTTCCTTTAGAGTACTATCTGAAGACTAGTTGGGAGCATACATCATGTAAGTATATCTGGAAAGCTTCATATTCAGAGGAAGTGGATGTGGAAAATGCCAGCGAGACTGAGGTCTTGAATTCAGTTCTGTCCAAACTAAGATTATTACCCTTGAAACAGATTTGTTACAATATGGTTTAATTCATATGCCAGTACTAATAATCTCTGATAGCTCCCTATTTCTGTTTTATTATTATTACCAAACTTATGTTACCATTTAGGAGCTAGTGTTACACCATAGGATTATTCGTAAAGCCAAACTGAAGGTCTTCAGACACACGAGACCTAGGAATGTGAAAAGCCAACCCAGTCTCCTGGAACTAAATAAACCCACAACTGAGCTCAGATTTGCAAAACCCAGCAAGCAGAGCAGGGAGCCCAGACTGGAGCAGGCCAAACACATTTCCCAGACCTGCAAAGTAACCAGCCATCATCTACCAGCAGAGAGAGGTTTTGGTTAGAGAGGATGGCAAGCCAACAATTAGAAGCTCCTCAGCCCAGCCAGACCTAAACAAAAAAACTGAATCTGTAACTACAGCTGAAGTTCCAGCATGACCCATTTACAAACAAAATGGGGTTCCTCAGCTAGCCCACTTTCATAATAATGTTTAACAACAGCAGGCTTCGGTTTCACCAAGACTCAGTCACGCCCAGGCGCTGAAATCAGACTTAACTGTAGGACCTGAGAAGACTGGATGAATTCAGGTCCCTGCTTCAGGGACAGTTAGTGATGGGCAACTGTTGCATGGCCGCACACTAACATTTTATCACAGAGCAAACCAGGATGCACAGTTCTTATGTGTTACTTTTGGAGAACGCTATTGTCTCGCCTTGATCCTTCATTCCCCTCCTTAGACGCTCAGTGTTTCTTCTTAGCGCATGTGTGTGGGCGTGTGTGGATGTGAGCAAGTGTAGACTTGTGTGTAGTGTGTACCATGGACTCCTTTGCAGTCTGGTCAAGCATATGGAACTCTTCTCAGGATAATCTTTCTCAATTCATAAAATAAAAAAGCATTGCAAAGGTAACCAAATATGATGAAATTGTTATCAAAATATTAAAGTAAATGCAAATTTATGATATGGTATTATATGTGTTACACACACACACACATTAAATACATTATACATTAAACAGAAAGACCTAGGGTAGATCTACTAATTGTAATTTCTTAGCAGTAATGACCAAAGAAGATATTTTCAGATGCCACAAGGGTGTCATGTGATGTAAAAATATTTGTGGTTTCTATGTGTAATAGCTACAGGTACTTCTAATACTCCTGTGGCCTGTTGTTGATATCCGTAATTGAGGAGATGCTAAATTTCTATTAGGGGTTAGAAAAATAAATATTTACAATTTATTTTCTGTTATTTAATAAAAGAAATACAAATAGGTATGTAAAAGATATGCAAATTATGTTATATAAATAAAAATAGGGTTTTTTTTTTCCCCCATTCAGGTTCGCAGACTCCTGAATTCTATCTAGGACCCCTGGTAGAGAAATGCTCGTTAATCAGTCAAGTGCTTTCTTCACCTTAGACGTTGCAAACTAGCAGTCTATGGGTCACATCTGTTTATGTTTATGACTGGAATTGCCAGTGAAACATTTTGATATTTTATATGTAAATATCCAGATCTTCAACTTCTTTTGAAAAAATGGGGTATCTGACAATTGGGCTAGATGCTATGTGGCAAAATTGTCTGGAACTTAGTAGTTGCTTCACATACACTGGACATGGGCCCTCCTCCTGCCACAGAGCCCAGCTCGCTCATTTCACTCACAGAGACCACCTGTGGGATCATCACAGACATTTAGGCATTGGTTGGACTGAAGTCCACAGTGGCGGAAACTCTCTGGTTGATTTTTCTGTGTCCTGGTACTAGTTCAGCACCAGTTAGCTGGGAAGTGTACTAGTTACAATAAATGCATTAGAAGTTGCTAGTAGTGATAATAATGATTATAACAATAATGACAGTATCTACATTCAGTGAGTATTGTGCACGAAAGACCATTCTAAGAACACTTATTTTTTAGACTTGACAATAATTGTATGAAATAGAAGTTGCTATTACTCCATTTTGTAGATGATGAAACAGAGACTCACAACTTCTTTAAGCTCTCATCATCACACACTCAGAATATAGCGCTTCCTTGTAGTTTGTTTCCCAAATCCCCAAAGGGGATGTTTTGACTGATGAAGTGGAGTGCTTCTTTTTCATACTACCTATTGTTTTCCATCTTTGCCTGTCAAAGGGGCAGCTCTTCTCCATGCTGTGCCAAGTGTTGATCAATATGGTAGACAGACTACTAAACTAAGGATAGAGAGAACTAGGTTCAATAGCAAGTCATTTAACCTCCCCAAACCTTCATTTTTTATTTGTAAATTGAGCCCTGGACTGCATGATGCTTAGTATTTTTTCCCACTATTTTCCCTATTGACTTTATATTCATCTATAATTAGTTCTCTAGAAATCTTTCCCTGAGATACTAGGTTGACCAAAGAACTTCCTCGGAGCTTCCTCATCAGGAGTCCTGCCTTAGCATTCATTCATTCATTCATTCATGCATTCATTCACTCAACAAACATTCACTGTCTGGCATAGACATGAAAATGGCCCCTTAAATATATGCATGTCCTAATCCTTGGACCCTGGGAATTTATTAGTTTACATGGCTGTTAGGGGCTGAATTGTGTCCCCCTACAAATTCATGTGTTGAAATCCTGAATCCCAATGTGGCTATATTTAGAGGTAGGACTTTTAAGGAATAATTAAGGTTAAATGAGGTCATAATGATAGGACCCTAATCCAATAGGCCTCGTGTCCTTATGAAGAGGAAGAGATACCAGGAATGTGTGTGTACAGAGGAAGGGTCATGAGAGGACCCAGGGAGAAGGAGGATGCCTAGAAGCCAGAAACTGAGGTCTGACCAGGAATTCTGCCACTACCTTGATCTTGGACTTTCAGCCTCTGGAACTATGAGAAAAAAAAATATTTTTTAAGGCACCTAGTCTGTGGCAATTTGTTATGGCAACCATCGATGATTAATACAATGGCAAAGGAATTAAGGTTGCTATTCCACTGACCTTGCAATAGAGAGATTATCCTGGATTATCTGGGTGGGGCCAACATAATCATTAGGGCCTTCAAGTATAGAAGAGGGAGGCAGAAAATAGAGAATCAGACAGATGGCAGTGTAAGAACAACTGTGTTTTATGTCACTGGCTTTGAAGTTGGAAGAATGGGGCCACAAACCAGGGAATATGGGTGGTTTCTAGAAGCTAGAAAAGGCAAGGAAACAGAGTCTCCCCTATAGCCAAAAGGAACTAGCTCACTGACATTTTGATTTTAGTTTAGTGAGGTCCATTTTGGACTTCTGACCTCCAAAACTGTAAGTAGTAAAATTGTGGTGTTTTAACCTGCTAAATTTTGGCAATTTCTTACAGCAGCAATTGGAAACTAATACAAGTGTCTGTTATGTGTACTATATTATGAAACATATTGAAATTATCCACTTGGATCATTCTTCACCACAGACTGTAAGCTTCAGTGATAAAGTCAGCACCTACGAAGTGCCTAGTACTAAAGAAGCAATCCCCAAAGACTTGTGGAATTCAACTGCATTAGGATTTCTTAAATTCAAGCATTGAATTGGTCTGCATAATGATTATTTGTTATGGTGGTTTAATTTTTGCTTTTTCCTTTCAGACAGTATAACTATAATCATAATCAGGCAGTCTTATGGATGGAAGGGACTTCAAAATATGAAGTACTTTTTGAAATTCAACAAATTATTTTATGTAATGATTCTCCCTAAAAGTAACCTGCTTTTCAATATTTTTGGGGGAACATTTACTATTTCATTTGTTGACCATTTTATCTGCTAAGGAATTATTTCTTACCTACAGCCAAAATTTGCTTTATTTTCACTTAATTCAAACTCACAGTTAAGCTAAGTTAAACTTTGTTAAGCTAAATTTAGCTTAGTTAAGCTAAGTTTAGTTAAGCTGAGCCCTCTAGAGCAACCAGGAATCATCTGAATTCTGCTTGTATATGATATTCAACATGTGAAGGCAGCTATCATGAAGACTTCCATTACTACCCCTACTCTGGCATAAATTTTATTTTGTAATATGGTCAAATAATTCAAATATCTTGACATTTTCCTCATAGGATCTCCATTAAATCTAATCTAGTCTAGACACCATCTCTTGATTAATCCTTTTAAAATGCAGTTCCTAGTATGAAGCACAGTTTCCAGATGTCTAAACAGCTCAATGGCAAATAGACTATCTCCCTTGATCCGTGTATGATGCTGTATAGCCTGAATTAGTTTTGCAGGGACAGAAAAGTCACCTATTAATGCATACTTTGCTTGCAGTCGGCTAAATCCTAATTTTTTAAATCACATGTTAAATTGGGCCTTTTTTGTTGTTGTTTTTGTTAGTTTGTTTTTAAATTGGGTTTTTTCATTCCTATACTTGTACATTGATTATTTGAGCCCAAGAGCACAAAACTAATTTTTACCTCTTTAATATTATTGTATTCATATTTTTAGAATTGTGATTCTGTCAGGTAAAGTATCAATACTTTCCTCTCTACTAAATTCAACATTTACTGAGAAATTGCTAAGTTCCTAGAATTGAACTAGATACACTGGATCATTTAAGAAATTAATAGCATATGTTGCTATCTAAGTGATTATGAATTTGATAAAAAAGAATAGGGTTAAGATTAAAACCCTTGCTCCAAAATGTCAGTGATTCATTAATTGACATGCTCTGGATGTTTTCAGATTTGGAATCATGCTAGCCACACAACTTTAACTAGTCCCCATGTCCTCACCTTGCTCCTTATACTGAAACTTTGCCAAATACCCTTTTGAAATCCTGATGCACTGTATTGCTCTTATTTAATATATGGTGTCATGTCTGTTAACGAGGAAATATGTTTAGATTGGGTACCTGGATGCCTCATAATACTTGGCCTTGGTCAACACATATTAGATCAGAGGCATCCTCTCTCCTTCCCTTTCTCCTCCTTCCTTAGATGGGTTTCCAACAGTTAGAATAAAAGCAAATGGGGTCTGAAAATATCAGAAAACAAAGCCCAATTTCAATGGAAAGTTTATGTTTCCTTTCAAAGAAAGAATTTGAGGCTGGAGAGACAGATATAGAAATAACATGGTTGATAGAACAGGATCCCTAAGCAGAATTTCTGAGAAAGATAGGTGAAGTCAAGCAGCATCGCTACTTTTTGTTTGTAATTTTCCAAGCAATCCCAAAGGGTTTAGCCAGAGAGCCAGAGAGCGCAGCAGAGGGCAGCGCAGTGCGGTGGGCCTTGTATGGAGTCCTAGCAACAAGTCCTCTTGCTGCCTGACTCAGCCAGGCGGGAAAGTGAGAGCAGCTTTGAGGAATGTGCTGAACTGTGCAAGAGGTTGGTTTCCCGATTGCAGGAAAGTTAAATTAAAATTTCCTCAGTGTATGTGATACTCTTACTCCTAAGACTTTTGGTTTAAAAACCTGGCTTGGGCAATGTTCTGACAAACAAGGCGTATTGAGAGGCCTTAATGACATTACCAGGCGGTTGAAATGTAAGTGTGTTCTCCAACTCTTAAAAGCAAGTATTAGTCACTACTACACTCTGATATGGGCCCACCTTGCTTTGGCCAGGAAACTGCAATAGAAGGTAAACTTCTCTCTCTATCTTCCATCTTCCTACCACTCAATTCTTTCTTCCAGGTGCCAGAGTGGTTTTTCTAAAGTGGAAGTTTCCTCCTGTTGACAATGCTTTGATGACTCCCATTGCCTTTAGGGTTAAAGTTAACCTTCTTATGGTGGTATTCAAGGCCTTAGATGCAGCTCATACTCCCCTTACTTCATCTTCCTCCACCTCAGTCCTCCAGAACTACTGACATTTCTTGATTCCACTAAATTCTGTCTTGCCACCTTTACCTCGGCTTGGGATGCTCTCCCTCTACCTCCATCTCAACTTTTAGATAATAAAGTCATCATGGACTTCTCCCAGAAGCTGTCCCCAACTTCTCTCCTTTCCCTGTTACCCACCCCCCTGGGATTATGGGGATAGTGGCCCCACATGGTATTATTATGTAATAGTAGATAAAGAAAGCCCCTGTTTGATGTAGTGAAAAGAAGGCCATATGTACCCCAATGTTCATTGCAGCAATGGCCACAATCACCAAACTGTGGAAAGAGACAAGGTGCCCATCAACAGATGAATGGATAAAGAAGATGTGGTCCATATATGCAATGGAATTCTATGCCTCCATCAGAAAGGATGAATATCCAACTTTTGTAGCAACATGGACCGAATTGGAAGATATTATGCTGAGTGAAATAAGCCAAGTAGAGAAAGTCAAGTATCACATGGTTTCAATTACTTGTGGTGCATAAGGGGTAATATAGAAGACAGTAGGAGAAGGAAAGGAAATGGGAAGTAGGGTAATTTGGGGAGAGAAATGAAACATGAGAGACTTTGGACACAGAAACAAACTGAGGGTCTTGGAGGGAAGGGGGAATGGGAGAGCTTGGTGGTGGTTACTGAGGGCACGTATTGCATGAAGCACTGGGTGTGGGGCATAAACAATGAATCTTGGAACACTGAAAAAATAAAATAAATTTAAAGTAAAAACAAAAAAGAAAGCCCCTGTTTAAATGCCTAGAGGATTGCACAGGATTCATAAATGTCTATCCATCATAGCACTTTATGCTAATGAGAAGCTCATTTGATACCCACACTTCATTGGCTGGATCAGAGCACTTTGGTAGCTCATGTCTGTGGAGGGCAAATAACTCCACAGGCACCCTCACCCTGGGAGCTCTGAGCTTTCCTCCATGAGCATTACATATAGAACTGGGATCTTGATCTTCCCACACCCATCTTCTCCAGCCCCTGTCCCACCATTCAAAGCTCTGCTTAAACGTACATTTTCCACAAAGCTTTTCAAAGTCCTTTTAGCTGGAACCAATTCTTTAATAATGTTTACTTTAGTTTATCTGTATTTTTTAGCTAGGAAAACTGGGCAAACTTTTGGTTCCTCTAATCCATTTATGAAAAAGAGGACTCCTTAAATAAAAGGTCATTTTGGTACTTTGCTTTTAACCCAGACTATATTGGATTAACAAAATTATCATTTATTTTCAGTTGGAAACCCTATCCTATTCTATAAAATAGTTTGTTTTGGATGTCACAACCTCCATTGGCTGTTGGTTAGAGTTGCCATCTATAAGTAGGGTGCCCAGAGACCAACTTCTCTTTAAAAAAACAAAAAACAAAACCCCCCCTGTGCTTATTTGTCTCTACTGCCATTCCAGCCACATGCAAGTATGCTGTGTACCTTTAATTCCATGCCTTTCTTAAGCCATTCCAAGTTTTCTCTCTTGGAATGTGCTCCTTCACCCCCTCTGTCAAATTCCTACCTGGCTTCAAGGTTTATCTTAAATACTATCTTCCACGAAGCCCTCCTGGTTTATTGATGAGTGTGAGCTCTCTCTCTCTCTCTCTTCTATGTTATGTTAGTCACCATACAGTACTTTATTAGTTTTTGATGTAGTGTTCCATAATCCATTGTTTGCATGTAACACCCAGTGCTCATTGCAATATGTGCCTTCCTTAATACCCATCACTGGGCTCACCCATCCCTCCCCTCTGAAACCCTCAGTTTGTTTCCCAGAGTCCATAGTCTCCCAAGGTTTCTCTCCCCCTCTTAGTCCCCCCCTTTCATTTTTCCCTTCCTTCTCCTAATGTCCTCCATGCTATTCCTTATGTTCCACAAATAAGTGAAACCATAAAATAATGGTCTTTCTCTGCTTGGCTTATTTCATGTAGCATAATCCCCTCCAGTACCTTCTATGTCTTTGCAAATGGTGAGTATTCATCCTTTCTTATGGCTGAGTAATAGTCCATTGTATATATGGACCACATCTTCTTTATCCATTTGTCTGCTGAAGGGTATCTCGGCTCCTTCCACAGTTTGGCGATTGTGGACATTGCTGCTATGAACAGTGGTGTATGTGTCCCTTTTTTCACTACAACTGTGTCTTCTTTTGACCTTCCCTTTCCTCTCCCAATGTCATTTGTCTATACTGCTCCAGGACAATGTCTTTTTCTGATATTGGTTTTCGTTATTTCTGTATGCTTTTCCCTTCCAACTAAACTGTGATTTCCTTCAAAACAGGGTCTCATCTTATTTCCTATATCTACTATGGTTCCTAAAACAGAGCCTGATGCCTGGTAGTTTATCAGTAAATATTTGTTGGATGAATTAAAAAAAAAGATAGGTGCTCAATAACATCCATTGAATTGAATGAATCACAGAAATTTCTAGCCATGACGTATTTTTTGACACTTCATTGGACCCACCTGAGAGCTACAAGTTGTGATCCATTTCTTGAGATTTTTCTCTTCATAATAGTATCTGCTAAAACAGAGAATCCTCCACAAGGAGAATGAATGACAATAACTTTGAGGGTGGCAGGCAGAGGATTAGGCAAGGAAGATAGTATATCTTTCCAGTATCCCCTTCCAGATCACTCCTGAGGCAATAGGCAGGCCAGTCTACATTGACTGGATAGTCCAGGGAGAGTTGTCATTTCCATATATCTCACTGAGAAGAGATAGTCCTTTCCTTTTAACCCTCCCAATCAGGGTGGGACCCTTGCATAATAACCCATCCTTATACTTCTAGGAAAGCGTTTGTTCAGAAAAACTTCCACTTGGTTTGGTTTGGCCATAGAAACTCATGAACTGACATCACAGAGAGGAAGAGTGAAGAGAATGATCATATAAGCAAGAGGAAATAATTAGGACTTTTGCCATCAATATCATAGTAAACTAGATCTTCATAGAGAAAGAGGATCCCATACTTACCTCATTGGAACAAAATCCTTCTTTGATCCAGGAGAAGAATGGTGGCTCTAACAGAATGAACACTTGGCCAGAATTGCAAGCTAAGTTAAAGAGGAGTCTGGCAGTACTTTCCACTTTCTCTTTATTCTTTATGTTGTAACTCTACTAAATTACCATATCAGAAACATACATCCTATATATTAAAGCTGAAAAGGCAACATTCCCTGTTGTCCTCCTACTTTGTGAGTCTTCATCAACCTGTACACTTAGGATTTATGCACTTTTCTGTATGTGTGTTTTATTTCAATAGTGAAGTATATTAGAAAAACAAATTCAATTGAGGGCTAAGCAGCATAAAAGAAAACTGAAAGAGCTAAATAGTGAGCTGAAAAATGGAGCAAGTATCCTTACAGAACAGAGCACAAGGAATAAATAGATGAAAAGTGAGCAAGAGAAGTTAAGAGACCTGAATGAGATATTTGCAAGTTTGAAAGTCTGTTTAATGATGCACGAGTCTCCTGGGTTAGTCACACAAGGAATAAAATAGAGATAATAAAGGAAATCCTCAAATAAAAGACAAAAGAAATAACACCTAAAAAGAAGGAACATGATATTAGATGAAAGGGAAGACTGTGCGCCGAACAGGATGAAACAACTTCACATATTTACATAAAGTTATAATCTTTTGGCACATTAAAGATTTAAAAAATGCAAAACCTATTCTAGAGAATCAAAATAGATAACTCACAGATTTCTCACCTGCAGTCCTAAGTGAGAGAAAACAATGAAGCACAATCTTCAGAGTATGAAAGGAAAAGAACTTTGAGTCTAGAATTATGATCCGGCCACAGTTGGTGAGGGCTTCAAGCATTCAAGGTATAGATCACACTCAATAACCTACTCTAAAAAGCTTTCTCCCTTGCAGGTAGAGCCCTGTTCATTCTTCCTCCCTGTGATTCAGGGATGAGGCAAGACAAACTCTATCATACATCCTTGGAATTCTTTCCCCCTTCCCTCAGGTAACCTAGCAACAAGCTGGTTCAGTGGAGAGACCTAGGAAGTCTCTAGCTGACACTAGACCTAGAAAGAAAACTGCAGGTAGCTGCTGTCCCACTTCTACATATTCTTGTCAGCAAGGCCACTGCCCTGAGTTTTCAAAGACTGGTTAAGTATCTCTGCGACCCTAGCTCCTTCAAGCATGCTAAAGCAGCACAGACAGGAGCTCTCTGTCTCAGGGCACGACACATGGTGCCTCCTGCTTTGCCCTGTTCAAGAACAACTCTCTGTGGGAACTAAGTACATTCTTGTAAGGCCTTCTTATAAATGTTGTCCAACAAGCCAAGTGTTATCCATATCACAATTTAGTAATGTTTATCCTCAGTTTCTGGCCATAGATGTTAAAAAGGTAGATCTTAAATCATAGTAATCCCATTCCCCTTGACAATAGTTGGTATAGAAAGGGCTGGGTGACTCAGTCCTGGCCAATTCTATGTGAGGAGAAGTGTGCTGGGGGACGTGTGAAAATTCTCCTTTCCTTTCAAGAGATTGAGAAGGGAAGAGGCAGCATACTACTCTTCCCTAGGACATTATCACGTCTGCCTGTGATACCTGGGATTGTGGCGACCATTGTCCAGAGGGAGTTAATCCCAGAGCAGATGAGAAAGGTGGAGGATAGCATCATGAGAGGAGAAGAACCATTCCTTCAGACGATATCTTTGTGTGCAGCTGCTCTATCTCAGGACTTTTTAGTGAGATTTTGGTGAGAATTCCTTTATTTTTAAAACCATCTGAGTAGGGATTTGTGTTACTTGTAGCCCAAAGTTTCTTAACTGAAACATATAGAACTCAGGAAATTTAACATCCACAGATCCTCTCAGAAAGAGTGTACTCTAGAAAGAACCAACTCTAGAGAGAGGCAAGAGATTCAGTAACAGTGATAAGCAAGGAAATGAGTGAAACGTAATGCCAAGCATAAAGAAGAATGCAAAACAAATATTTGTGAGTATTAACTATAATATCCTGCAGAATTAAACAGATGCTAAAAAGGCTTCAGATGATCTTCTATGAGAGAAATAGAGGAGTTCTTTTGGAAGTTTGAAGGAAGCTTTACAGAGGAGGTGGCATGTGGGCAAGGCCTTGAAGATGGGTTCGGATATTAGGGCAGGAAGGGACTGAAGAGCAGTTCGTGGTTCAGGGGCAGGGGGAGACCCATGGGAAGTTGGCGCCTCAGCAGCCGGTGAATCTACAGCAATTAGTGTCCCCAAAAGTCCCAAGTCCAGAGTGCTCTCCTGCCTACAATATGCTTCAGAAATAAAACAGCAAATATTAGCACACCTTTGCTACCCAGAGGTAAGACAAACATGTTTTTAGTGTGGCAATCTGTATTCTGTGTGTCCAGAAAAAATAAGAATAGGGGAAGGGGTCAAAGGAAGGGCACCTTAAACCATCTGAAGGGCAGAGGCACTTCTGGAGATGTGATGACAGACTAGGAAATGAGGGGTTTTATGCCGTACTGACAGCAAGCAAAGCAAGAAGGCTTTTTGAGAGACTTGCACAATCTCAAAGAGACTGGAAAGGGTAAACATGAAACAGTTCACCAAAGAGGTTTTTATTTTAATGGAGTTAGTGAACTAATCCCTAAAAACCCTACTGAATTAAAGTAAGAAAATAAAGACAAAAATCAAGTAAGCCAACCAGAATCTGTGTTTTTTTCCCTACTTCTGCTACTTATTAATTATGGCACTCTGGCAAATCAATCTCCCCATCTCCATGACCTCAGTGAGAAGATGTCACCTTCCTGATCTACTTTATAAGATTATCTTGGGGTCTGAGCAGGCAACGTAAGTGATCAGGGATGGAGAAAAATTTTAGAGTCTATGAGGCATAGAAGGAATCTGCTCTGTTAGAACATATTTTTGACATGTGGCAAGATTGGCCACTAAAGACAGATGACCTGGAACACGAAAATGTTGGCGTGGAAAGCTCAGTTTCCAGGGTGATTGTGGCACAGAATGCAGGAAGCCACCAAGTTCAGCTCAGGCAAACTTTAAAAACATTGTAGGCAAGGAACCAAGTAGGAGGCGGGATTGGAAACACATATAGAAAGGAATTATTAGATTTTTGAATGGTATGGGAGCTATGCCAAGACTTACAGCATTGGTCTGGATACTGCAATTAAGGGTGAGTTTAGAAGGGAAAAATGAAATGCAGGAAAGAACCTGCACATTTTTGAAGCTGTAATGACATAATTTTGCATGTTCAACCCCAGAGGTTCAACCACACTGCAGCAAAATTTGTTTATATACTTTCCTATCTTTATGAAGCTTGGCAAAGGTGGTGACGGATAGAGTGCCTAAAAAAAAAAAAAAAGCAGAGGGTAAGATCTCAGGCCCATGGCATGGGCAAGGACACGAGAAAATCACTCAAGAAACTGCAACCATCTCAGGAGCCTCCCTGCCCAATTTGTCGCTGGATCCTTTCTCTCTCTAGATCCTACTCTGAAAATTAGGCGTTTAAATATACTTGGGGATTGTTAGAGGTACTTAGAATCATCTGCTGGCTTCCTCTACAAGACTAGACCAGTTAGACTTCTACATTTGAATCATTTCAAAAATTTGTGAGTTTGTTTGTTGATTGTCACACTGATTAGAGATCATTACTAACATTTACTGGGAAAATGTTAGGGATATTGACATGATGCAAGACAGTCCTGGCACAAGGCTGTATAGAAAATAATAGGTCCTTTGGAACAGTCCTGCACAATGAAGAATTGTTCTGTACATGACTTGAATGTTCAACCAGACAGTCATGAATTCGGACAAACTTATATATCCTTTCAACTGAAAATCTAATTCCATTTTATAAATAAGCACAATGTAGTTATTACACAGTTTTAACACATCCTACATTTTCTAGGAATAAAACATTATGCTTTGCTCAGAACCTTTTTTTTTTTTAAGTTGTTCATTGTTTTGGAAATTTGTGAATCTATTGGAAAAATTGCAACACTGCTCAGGGGATTTAGCTGTCTATATAACACATTTGTCTTGGTTTGTATTTATCGCTGTTGAAGTTAAAGGTGGTTCGATATCTAAATGCCAGCTTCTGACTACTTCATTATGTCTTTCAATGTAGTTATTTCCGAGCAAGTTGGGATATTGTTGGAATATATATTATTTTATTAAAAAATCATTCTTCCTTTATTTCTAATTTACATCTTGCCTAAGGCATTATCTTGACTTTTAAAAAATAAGTATATATAGGTTATATTGCCTATGATTTTCAATTTAGGATTTTTAAAAGGGACTTAACAAAGTATTTGTTAAAAGGTGCCTTTAAGCCCAATGGGGTTGTGAAACACTAGGCTAAAAGGTAATGTGGGTTGTGTTAAATGTCCATTGCCTAAACATTGTATCTCTCCCCCGTTTAACTGAAGGAAAATTACATGAGCATTCAGGTCAAGGAGAGCCCCCACCCCCAAAAAATACTTTTGGGGTTGACCGTAAGTGCCTCAACGTAAGATTTCCAGATTTTTGGTTTTAAAACTGGAATTTGTCAGTTCACGATACCAGACAATCTGAAAGAAAAATAAAAACAAAACCCAGAATCTCTTTGGGCTTCTCAGGCAACAGGGCAAAACTTCCAGGTGCTCAGGAGACTGTAAGTGAAGCAAAGCCAAGTAAGATCAGAGACATCTGCTTTCCTCCATGGAGAGTTAACAAACTCCAGATCACAAGGGCTGCACAAAAGAAGAAAAGAGGTCAAAATTCTGATTGTTTATGGTAAAATTTTGTCCTTTTTAGAGATGAAATTTTGATACGTGCTACGGCACGGATGAACCTTAGAAAGCACTATGTTTGGTGAAATAAATTAGACAAAAGTCAGACAGAACAAAGACTATACGATTCCAACTTAATATGAGATACCCAGAATGGGCAAATTCATATAGAAAGAAAGTAGAATAGAGATTACCAGGGGCTGGGGCAAGGAGAAACAAAATGGGGACTTATTAATGGGCACAGATTTTTATTGGAGATAAGTTTTGGATGTAGGTAGTGGTGATTCACAAAATTGTGAATGCATTTAATGCCACTGAATTGTACACTTACAAATGGCTAAAATGATGAGCAGTATGGTATATATATATTTTTACCACAATACAAAATTAAATAAAAACAAAGTTTGCCGTTTTTTTTGAAGTTCAGCCTCCAAATACAGTTCTATATTTAGAGTCTGTAGATTTTTTAAAACTTTATACCTTCCTACTCACATTCTTTCTAACTCTGTATATTGAGCCATAAACACCATTTTATTAGGGAAGGAAAAAATAGAACAAGAAAGTCTTGTGAAGGAAACTTTCACATCATTGTTTACTCTCAGATCTTCAAATGCTGCTTTTAAAATAAAGCAGAAAAGACGACTGGTTGACATATATGGAAGATTTATCATGCTCCAAATAAATTTTAATGAATGCAAAAGGTCTTAAACTCTTTCTCTTGGGCTGTCTCGCCTGCTACTCCCTTTGAAAGCAGTTTAATTTCTGTGAGCAGTTGGAGACTGGGGCTGTGCTCGCTAACACAATCATACACACGACCATTTCCTTTTGGCAAAAAAAAAAAAAGTCGTAAAAAAATAAGGTAATCTGCTCCAATATCTAATTTAGGGGTTGGGTTTGGTTTTCTAGGTAATTTTTTTTTCAACTAAAACAGTTTTCTAAAAATTATTTTTCCAGATACTTTCCCTTATAATTTTCATCCTAAGGGCAGATTTCCACCTGGTGGACAGAAACTCAAGACGACACAGGGCCTACCCAGGCCTGTCACCTCTTCTGTCAGATAGGGAGGCTGATTGGTCCTCCTCACTTTCTCCTCCTAGGGCCTCAGTCTCTCGAAGCCCATCTGTGACTGAAGTCAGGCTTCCTTGGGCTATGTTGTATTTTTAAGTCTCTTATTTTCTGGTTGAGGGACTACTTTGAATAAGGTATCTACATTCCTACTTTTGTTACCCTGGGAAGGAAAAATGTATACCCATATATCATTAGCCAGAGATCTATCACCTCTTTGTTCTACCGGTCAAGTTGTGGGGTTGACCATTAAATATACACGGGTGGGCAGACAAGCCGATGCCAAGTCCAGCACGCAGCTGCCGACCTGGGCGTTTCCATAAGAGGTCAGAGGCCAACCGAAGCAGTATCAGCGTCTCAATCACCTGGGCAGAGCAATAGAAACTTCAATAAAATCTGCTTCTTGAGGACATCAAAGTTTTTTTTTCTTTTTTAATTTTATGGGGAAAGCAAATAATAGAGTCTTTGTATTTTATCAGAAAAGTTAATGAAGTTTACTTCTTTAGAACTTGGAGTGAATAGTAAACAAAATTATGTTGTCACTCTCCCTGGAGCACACCGAGTGCTGTCACATTAAGCAAACTTATTTCTTCTCATGGGAATACAGCGCTTGAGAGCTCGTGCAGAAAGAGCTGAAGAACCAAATAATGGGATGTGTTTGGAGCCATGTGTGATGGGAAAGATAAGCAGAATCAGTTTTTGAAGTATTGGTGATTTTCAGACCTTCACCGAACCTGGCTTGGGGCCGCCCTGCATGTCAGTGGGAACTTTGCTCCAAAATGTAATCGGTGAGCCTAAGTCCTCAAGTCTCCGGCCAAGCAGAGGCTAGGTAGCTGGGCATGGAAACAGGTGTGGCCCTTCCCCGGGGTGGGGGACAGCACTAAGTTTTGAGGTGATCACACCTGACCACAGCATGCACAGGGAAGAGTGCTTTAGGTAATCACACCTGACCAGCATGCACGGGGAGGAGAAAGAGGAATCTGGACAGCACCGTGATGACACACCACTCTGGTTCCCTGATCCCACTTCTCTGGGGCTCCGGCTCCTGCTGACAGCTTCTGGGAGCGAAGTCCTCGCAAGCATGGTGACAAACAGCCAAAACAAGAAGAGGGCGTGCAGTGGGCAGGTCAAACCCCAACCCAGAGTTTGAAAAGTTGTCCCCCAAATGGCAACAGGTCTTCGAGAGTAAACAATTTTGTTCACTTTCAGAAAGAAGTATTTATGATCAAATATGACAGGCATCTGACACTGGGAGAAACAACTTTATGGGCTGCGGGAACCAGAGGGAGAGTTTACCCAGAGGCTGGTCCCACTGTTCAGTGTTGAAAAGCTTTCTCCCTGCTGCGGTCTCTGGCAGGAGAACTGGTTGCATTGCTTTTCCCTTGTCCCTAGTAAAGTTGCTCTGGACTCTGGCTGGCGCCCTGCTGGATTGTCACCACTGACTACATTTCCAATGGCATGTGGGGTGTAGCTGGCGGGAGAACTGGGTTCTCTTGTGGTCAAGGAGCATTCAAAAGAGCAGGAGAAGGAACAGCCACGTCAAGGCCTGGCTTGTCCGTGGGACCTGCCTTTGCCAGAAACCACGGGACGCCCGACCCCAGTACAAGGAAGGCCACATGGAGAAGCTGGCAAAGGAACCGGCCATCGGCAGAGCAAAGGAAGCAGCTTCTGTGGGATTTTGAAGTGGCCACACCACCGATGTTACACAATGTGATACAATGGAAAAAGAAAAAAAAAAGGTTGTCTTTCTTGCTCTTCCAAATTAAGACAGCATTTCCTTGAAAAATTAATAAAACTAAGTTTTTTAGAGTGAAAAATGATCTGGAGCGATCTGCCCATTAGCTGATGAAGTAAATGGAATATGAGTGCTCGAAAGGGAAGTGGGTAAATGCAGTTTCCCTCAGCTCCCTCCGAACGCTGAGACAGAGCAGCTTGTTTCATCCTGGTCGGGAGCGTGTGGTTTAATGGTCAGAGGACAGGCGAGGGAGTCAGAAAGTCTGGGTTGCATTCCCAGCTTTGCCACTGACTCGCTGGGTGACCTTGACCAATGGTGTACACTCTGAGTCCCCATCCAGAAAATGGGGATTTAATGACAACCCCCAGAAAAGAATGTTTGAGCCGTTTCTAGGTACATGAGGTTAGAGATTTTGAGGTCCCAGGCAGTTGAAGGCGGCAAGTTTTCCAAATTTAATTCTCTTGCATAGAGAAGCATGGTTGAGAACTTTTAGAAACAATTGGGGCTGAGAACACGATAAATCCCCATAACTGTCAGAGGTAGCCTTTGATATACAGCTTCTGAACTTACAAATCTCCAAAGCCACCTTGTCACCTTCCAAAGTTTCATGTTATTGGACCCTGTGAATTTATTTGAAAACAATTTAAAATTAAATTCCATGGCTCTGAGTCATCTCCTGCCAGCCACTAAATACTAAGATGAAAATCTCTTAGGACATTTAACACAATGGTTGTACAGAAACCTTGCATCAGATATTTTAAAGAGTTTTATATTTTGATTTGCTGCTTTCCATAAGAGCCATAATAATTTGAAACACTATTAATTACTTTTCAGCCAGAAACCGAATACCTCAGATTTGGGACAAGAGCATTCCTCTTTCACTGGGTCTGATTTTTTGCTTATCCAATAGATATTGTTTCTTGCGAGGAGCCCGGATGGTTCTGTGAAAACAGTAGCTAACAGAACAGTGTCAGGAAACCTGCCTTCTGGCCCTGGCATCCTAGTGAGGAAGTAACTTACTCCCTCTAGGCATCAGTTTCCCAGCTGTAAAATGAGACTGAGTCGCACAACTGGCTGTTGTCATAGCACCCTTCTTTCAAAAGATGCTTTATGCATCATTCTGGGATTAAAAAGGTGGAGGAAAGGGACCTCGGTTCCTCTCTCCTCTGTGACAAGCGCTGGTCAGTAACTTTGTGAAACCCAGTATTAATACTCCTGGCTAGAGTCCCTCAAGTCGTTTTGTATGTGAGAGTCTGTGGGTGAGAAGAAGGAGGAGGAGCTGGGTATGTTTACAGCCAAGCAATGCGGGTTAGTGACGACTGCTGGATCGAGATGCCTATTTCTGGTTTAAGTCCAGTCGTTAAAAATAGAAGGCCTTTAAAGGTTGGATGAAAGCCACTTTGTAGTACTTCTTTTAATGAGCCCTTGGCCTGTACCCACACAGAGTTCATATCATATAGTTACTCTCAGTTAACTATAACACCCTGTTATAGTTCTGATAAATAAAATGTACCATATTTGTGCACAGAATTTTTTCCTTGCACAAGGGGTTTCCTTTATGGGAAGCAAAACCCTGATAAAATAAATATTTTCTGTTGTTAGGAGACACTTTCTCCCCCCAAAATGAAAATACGTTTAAGAAACTATAAAAGATGGGGCTCCTGGGTGGCTCAGTTGGTTGAGCAACGGCCTTCGGCTCAGGTCATGATCCCGGAGACCCAGGATCGAGCCCCACATCAGGCTCCCTGCTCGGCGGGAAGCCTGCTTCTCCCTCTCCCACTCCCCCTGCTTGTGTTCCCTCTCTGGCTGTGTTTCTCTCTGTCAAATAAATAAAAAAATCTTAAAAAAAAAGAAACTATAAAAGATGATCATGCTTACTAGAAAAATTATATAACATATCAAGTAGAAGAATAAATTCACCTGTGCTCTCACGCACGCTATTGCTCACCTACGTGCTACCGCTAACATTTTTACATATTTCTCTGAAGGCTTTTTCTATGCATAATCTCTCATACATCACATAAAACTCTGTCTACAAAAATAAAAAAAGATGTTTATGCAGCTATAGGTATCCTGAATACATATATATCCTGAGAAAAAATACATACACACATACACATATATTTCACTGTCCACAGAGATAGATTTCTTCATTTTCAGAGGTTGTAGAATATTCCACATCATGAATGTATCATCAGTTTGGTCATTGATGGAATTTTAGTTTTCCTAATATTCATTTGTATGAACAGTAATGTGATAACATCTTTGTACATATATTTTAGTGTACATATTCATTTATTTCAATTGAATATATTTCTTAAAGTAGAACTTGGTCCAACTGTACACACATATACAGTTGTAATATTGGCCATCAGAAAGGTTGCTATAATTCCTATTAGTAAAATGTGCCATCCAGTATGGAAATACTGAACAATTCTTGCAACCCACTAGAAAACTGCTTTTTTAAATTGATTTTAAAATGCTTGATGCTTGTTTTTTTTTTTTTTTTCGTAAAGGACCAAACTGAATCTTCTAAAAGAAGTAATAATTAACTAGAAATCGTTTAAGAAAAACGGCTAGACAACCCTGTGAGTGGATTCTTAGCTGGACTCTGGAGTTTGTAAGGCTCATGATTATTTTGAAACTCAAAGAATACAGATTCCTCTTCTTTGCTCACTGTGAATGATATCCCTCTCTCTTTGTTTATTTTAAAATATTCAATGACCCACAATTTTTTTTTTTTTAAAGATTTTATTTATCTGACAGAGAGAAACACAGCCAGAGAGGAAACACAAGCAGGGGGAGTGAGAGAGGGAGAAGCAGGCTTCCCGCTGAGCAGGGAGCCTGATGTGGGACTCGATCCCAGGACTCCAGGATCATGACCTGAGCCGAAGGCAGTCACTTAACCAACTGAGCCACCCAGGCACCCCATGACCCACATTTTTAAAAAAATGGTTAGATGCAGACAAAAGTAGGGTCAAATTGATGGATAGCAGTAAAATGTTTAACTGGGAAACAATTATACCACAATCTATCCCTCTTTTAAGTAACGGTAGGCTTAAGAATGACTTGTTTCTGAAGGATGAAATTAAATTGAGACCATCACTTTGATTTTACTGAACCAGTTAAAGAAGAAGTACTATTATTTTTGTGCTCTAAATTGATCTCCTGCACTGCACAATGCTAGCCTGTCACTCATGGTGACAACATAGACAAGAGATTCACTTGGATCTCTAGAAAGTTAAAAGTTGCAGGCAGGAATCAGTGTGAATGAGAGTGCCTTCCGATGTGCAAAGTCTAGGACACAGAAAGTGCAGGACAGCAGGAAAACCTCTCCTATGACAAATACCGGAGCTACTTTCAGCAGCAACTGGTCTTTTGTGTAATAAACACTGCTCAAGGTATGTGGGTGACTGGAGAATCTTATTTCTAGGAACACTGCTATCATTATTTCAAAATTTGCCATCTTTTTAGTTAATCAGAAATATAAACTAAGGGCTTCCGAGTTAGTTTGAAACTTACGATTCTTTTTTTTTTTTTTTTAATTTTATTCAACCGTTTGACAGAGAGAGAGAGATCACAAGTAGGTAGAGAGGCAGGCAGAGAGAGAGGGGGAAGCAGGCTCCCCGCTGAGCAGAGAGCCCAACGTGGGCCTCAATCCAAGACCCTGAGATCATGACCTGAGCCAAAGGCAGAGGCTTTAACCCACTGAGCCACCCAGGTGCCTTGAAACCTATGATTCTTAATGAGAGAAGTTAGAAAAGGGTTGATTAACAGTTGTCTATAAATATTCAAGTCACTGGGCGCCTGGTGGCTCAGTCGTTAAGCATCGGCCTTGGGCTCAGGTTGTGATCCCAGAGTCCCAGGGATTGAGCCTCCACATCAGGTTCCCTGCTTGGTGGGAAGCCCACTTCTCCCTCTCTCACTCTCCCTGCTTGTGTTCCCTCTCTAGTTGTGTTTCTCTCTGTCAAGTAAATAAATAATATCTTAAATAAAATAAAATAAAATAAAATAAATATTCAAGTCACCCATGATTCTCTCCTGAATAAATAGAAAGGACAAAAGATAAGCCTAAGAAGGTCTCAGTTACTATAATTTGCCATACCTCTATGAGTTGCGATTAACACACTTAATGAAAATTTGAAGAGACTGTGGCTCATTTGAAGCAACCCACCGATCTGGAATTGCTTATTAAGGAAAAGAAATATTTATAAATGGAGTTAGACAAGAGCTTTGAAAAGATCAGTGTTATTACAAAGAAAAATCTGATTTATTTTTGCTCTCCACCTCTGTTCTACCCCCTCTTACTCCCCTTTTACCCTCTCCCCCCAGAATACAGGTTTAAGTGTAATCCAGAGCTTTAAATTAGATGTTAGAAAAAATTTTTTGGTACACATATATTTTAACTAGTGTAATGGGATTATAAAAAAATCAATTTCCCTAGAACATTATTATTATTATTATTTAGTAAAGCGATAGAAGTTTATTAAGTGAAGATACAGAAAAAGCTCTCAAGAGTGAAAGGGGTCCTGACAGGGGTTGCCAGCGAGGGCCTGGGTTGGTCTTTAATAATAACACCTTCAATGGCTTACTTCTTTTTTAGGGTCTGGCTATTCTCTATTGGTCATAGGTGATTATCATAAAGACCATCACCCCATGCAACCCCCCCCTGCAGGCCTAGGGCAGGGTGGTTTTAGACCCCGCACACCTTCCCTAGAACATTTTTAATAAGGGGATTGGTTGGCTAGTTGGTTTGGCTTTTAAAAGAGATGCATGAAGGAGGGGATTCAGAAACTTTTTCAGTCCCTTGAGTATGTACCATACTTAGGCTTTGTCTCATCTCAGTGTTAGAAAGCCCTGGGTAATCATCCTCTGTCATCCTACAAATAATCTCTATTGAGGAGAAAGTCTGTTCTAATGATGAGTAAATATGGCTCATGCATCTATTTGCCTTCATTTTCCCAACATCTACAAAGAGGTATTCCACCTCAATATTAACATTATTTATTTTCTCTTCCTGATGATATATCATTGTAGCCTACTTGATTTTTAAAGGCTTGGTTATACATTTTTTACACACAATTATCAATAATGAAAAATTCTAAAAAGATATATTCACACCAAATAATTCTGCCTAAGGAAATTCAAGCTTTCTTTGTGTTCTGTTGGCCAGAGTTGGTATTTGCATGAATTAAAAAGTTAGCCACTGACTATAACTGATTGGTTGAGGGACATAGATTTAACACAGCAGCCCCTTTGTCCTCTGTGTTTATCTGTCAAATTGCCTGAAGAACTTAACATCAGGGTCATTCTTGACTAGCCTTCTTAAGAACCCAAGAGTTTGAATTTACATGGGAGAAGAAATATTTCCAGGTTAATATCACAGCCTGGTGAATTTATATGGTTACTTCCAATATCCCCAGTTAGCAGAAACAAGATTCAGGATAAGAATGTAAAGGAAATTGATAGAGAAAGTGTGGGAACAGAGGTTCCTGCCCAAGCCCAGTCTTGGATGCCCACAGAATGGCTCAAGGATGCTGGGTCTTACTCGTCCCTCCTGCCTAGCACAGGGTCAGGGCTGAATGAATGAATAAAGGAATGAATGTGTGGGTGTCAAGGTGAGAGGGTGTTTAATAAGTGTTGATGGTGGAGGCAGCCTCGTAAAAATTACAGTAGATGGATGGGGGTAGTGTGGATGTATAGGGAATAACTGTTTAATTTTTTTAAGGGTGACTCTCAAGACCTGGAATTTGTTTGGAGAAGAGTGCCGCTTAGCAGTGGACTCTCCTGGGATCTGCTAAGGGTAGAAATGGCTGGTTCCTTTTTCATGGCTTTTCTTTCTGTACACTAGCCCAGAGTCATCCATATTTTCTTGGGGCCACTACACAGAACACCACCAACAAACTCAGTCCTCTGTCCAGTAGACGGTGCTGTTGTTCTCCTTCCTTGCTGGTGGGGCATCAACCTGGGTTGGTCCCACATTTTCATAAAAATGTTCTCAGATATAGGGCAAGGTTTTTTTTGTTGTTGTTTGTTTGTTTTTTGTTTTTTGGATTGTTTTGTTTTTCTCCGCAAGCTAGATGGAAAAAATATCTTTGCACTTGGCACTGCTCTCATCTTTTCAAGCAACATATGGAGGGGGGGTGAGGTGGGGAAGACTTACAAGATATTCACATTTTTTCACCATAATCCCAAACCTCTCTAGGGTAGGGTCCTGACACGTTTAGCTGAATTAAGCAGCTGGGGGTGATGAAGAGGTAATGGCGGTTAAGTAATTTCCAGTCATCAACCACCGTCCTGTTTCAGTTGAGATCCCCGAGTAACACACTTGGTGGGAGGCCTGAGCTGAGCAGGATGGGTCTTCCACCAAGGGAGCCAGAGAGAACACAAGGCCATTTTGTCAAGTAAGGTGCAGGGGCTGCTGCAGAAGTTTCCAGCAGCAGCTGTCCCCAAATGCCCACTGCCAGGGAGTCCACAGAGCAGCACTGGCTGTGACCTCAAAGGGATAAAGGAAGCTGCCATCCTGGCCTGGGGTCAACCTGTGTGTGGTGACAAGGAAAGGAATGTGGACTTTGGCTGAGTGAAGAGAGGAAACATGGGAACCCAGGAGACAAGCCACCTGGGTTTGTTGAAGATTTACCACTGGCCAGGGAGGTCGTTTCTTGTCCCTCACGATGTGGAATATGAAGTCCCAATCTGTTAGCTGCTTTCAGAAGTCTCACTGTCTATTGGGTACCATCATGACAAATAAAATGAGCGCTTTCGTGGGTGAGAGAACTAATGTCGGGGCCATTCCACAGAGAGTAAAAGCACATCAAAGGAAGAAGTCATTTCACAAGCACAGATCTCTCCTTGACTTTGATTGTGGTAAAACAAATTTGCAACTAGGAATTACAGAAAACCCTCAGAGGGAATAATTACTTCGTAAATGTTTTAATTACAGCTGTGAATGATGGAAAGCAGGTTGGATCATGGCCAGGAGTATCAGGGTTTGAATCCAGTGTCTTCCATCTTCTAGCTCCGGTGGATTTGAGTAACTCACAAAATCTGAGGTTCTGCTTCATTCCTATAAAATGGGAATAATCATTCCTGTTCTATCTCACCGGGTTGTTGTGAGGGCCACATGTAGAAAACAGTGTTTCAGTTTTAAAGTTCCATACAGGGCAAAGATTTATATTTGTTAGAGATTAGATTCTTCTCTTATTTCCTAAATGCTTTCCTGGCACTACCCAAAATACAGAAATTTGACACAGAGCAAATACAAAAGCAAACAGACAAAAACAAAAAAACAAACAAACAACCCATGAGCAAACAAAAAAAAAACCATACAGTTCTTGAGCAAACCTTGTGATGAAATGACTTCACATGGCAGCACATGATGGGACAGACATTCCCAGTCCTATACATCTGGGGTTCTAAAGCCCAGCTAGTTGCATGCTACTGCAAAGCCTGCTTTCAGAAATCTTCAACATGTAGCTTTTCCATAACTTAACCCATGGCTTCTTAGCTGATTAGCACAGATATGAACCAGAAAAGATTGCTCTGTGACCTTAGAAGGTTGAACAAATAATACTCTATCCAGGTTGTAATTACACAAGAGATATAACCGAGACAAATTTGAGACCATTTGTTAATAACCCCTGAATGCTGATATGAAATTGTTCATACCAAATTGATTGCTACAGAAAGTAAAATAAAAAGGAATGAAGTTATTATATATGTATAATATGGAGTAAAACTCTAAGAAATAGAATGCAACTCCTATAACTGATAGAAATGCTCTAAGAATAGTGGGGAAATGAGCATTGTTAAAGGTCTTCAATCCTTCAGAAAAGTCCCCAAACTGAGTTGCCTTACCTCCTTTTTATAACAAGACGGGATATAAAACAATGCAGACAGACATGAAAATATGTCCAGAATTCTTCACTGCCCCTGTTTTTAGTCTGTCTCTATGTAGCCAAAGAAAATACAGCTTTAGAATAAGTGGCTGGTCAAAGAAAATCACATAAGGAAACCAAGTAGTCATTCCATCTAAAAACTAGAGACAAACGTTAAAACAAGGTGTTTTTGCTTGTTTCTGTGCCTCCCTTGCTCCTCACTGTCCCCTTTGGCCCATAACAGTACTTTGAAGAGCTTGGCTATCTTCTCTACACCTCTTGGTTCTACATGCTCTGGTCTCACTCTGCAGAACTGAAACGGCCCAGGACTGGGAAGGCAAGGGAATTCTGATGTGAAAACTGTATGAGCTATTTAAAAACCTCTTAATCACAGAATTTAATTCGACTTCCAAATAAATGTCTAAGATCGGAGAAGAGCTGATTAAATTTAGATTCAGCACAGTGAACTATATTATGCAGCCATTTAAATAAATGGAAAATGTTTATAATGTAATGTAAGGGAGGGTTAGTAGAATTCAAAATATGATTGCACCTTATCTGAAACTTGTGTTATGTGGAAGGTAAAATGTAATAAGAAAATATCTGGACTTGGGGTTGTATGCTTGCTGAAAACTTATTAACTTTTTAAAGATTTTATTTATTTATTTGACACAGAGAAACACAGATAGAGAGGAAACAAGAGCAGGGGGAGTGAGAGAGAGAGAGAAGCAGGGCCCCCGTTGAGCAAGGAGCCCAATGCAGGGCTTGATCGCAGGACTCTGGGATTATGAACTGAGCCAAAGGCAGGCACTTAATGACCGAGCCACCCATGCGCCCCTGAAAACTCATTAATTTTAATACTATTTTGGAATTGCATGTAAAAACATTAATGTTGCTTTTTTTCTATTTTAAAAATGGTTGTCCAGACTGTCATAAAAAAAGAGGAAAAATCCAGGACCTCTTCAGTGTTCAATTTAGGGCAGGTTTCTGATTTTCTAGTACATTCTAAAAGATCTTGCATTCAGACTGTTTAATGTTTTGCTCTGGGTGACATCCACACTTCTACTGCTGCCTTCTGAAGTGCAATGTTGCTTAAATTTAATAACTGTTTAATCTAGTTCTCTATTTTTGCATATTTCTAAACTTTTAATAAGTACATATGTAATAAGTAGATATCTTTCCATTTCATTTAAATTTGATTTTTAAAAATTAATTTGGCATTTCTAAAACAATGATAGAAAGTGCTGACCTACAAGAAAAGAGAAACCGGAGCAATGAGCAAAGTTGCTCTTTTGTTTCTGAAAATCCTTCTGTTTCAGATCAAGTCAACATGTAATGAGAACCTATGTAGCACAATAGGCAATATATCAGACCCATTTAATGACTTCTTGCTCACCTTTCCCCAGATTCTATGTCATAGGATTATTATCTCTATTCCACAAGTGGGCGCATTGAGGCTCAGAGAAGTTCAGTCATTCGCAATCATCATAGACCTGGTGAGAGGCTAGACTTGAACTTCAATCTTCTGATTTCAGAACTAGAGCTCTTTCCATTATAGTTTGCTCTAATACATTGCATTTAACAAATTCACTTTTTTTACATAAATGGGTTTTTTTGGTTTATTCTTTTAAATTCAAGAAATATCCTTCAAAATAATCACACTCAAAACAAATATGAGAATAAATATGAGAAAGGAAAACTATTAAAAGATAGAAGGTAGTAAAAAAAAGGTAGTACTAGCAAATGAGGTAGCTAAAGTGGTAATATAATAACAAAGAGTTCTAATAAAACTATTTGATTCTAAAATCAACGTATGCTAGAGTCAGTATAATATCATGCACCTTGTGGGCTAGATTAGTTTCTATCAACCAAGGTAAGTCTGGGTATATGGCTTAGTTCTGCCAGTTATTGAAGGACTCAAGGCTAACAGATTTAAAACAAGCATCCCCTGTCTAATTAGGGAAAGTGGCACTGCCCAGGGCGTGAGATGAGTGCACGCTCTCTCTCTTTTTTTAAGTTTTTATTTGAATTCCAATTACTTAACATATAGTGTAATATTAGTTTCAGGTGTACAGTAGTGATTCAACACCTCCATACAACATGACAACTACACTCCTTCGTCCCCATCCCCTATTTCACCCATTTCTCTTCCCCACCTATGCTCTGGGAACCATCAGTTTGTTCTCTATAGGTAAGAATCTGGTTCCTGGTTTGCCACTTTCTCCTTTTCCCTTTGCTCATTTATTTGTTTAATGTTCAGTGTGTGGCTTGAACTCAAGATCTGAGATCAAGAACTGAGCTGAGATTAAGAGATGCTTAACTGACTATGCCATCTATGCACTTCTTGTTTGTATTGTTTCTTAAACTCCACATGTGAGTGAAATCGTATGGTATTTGTCTTTCTCTGATAGACTTATTTCACTTAGCATAATACTCTGTATCTCCATCTGCCATTGCAAATGGCAAGATTTCATTATTTTTTATGGCTGAATAATATTCCATTGTGTATGTACACTGCATCTTTATCCATTCACCAGTGGATGGATACTTGGGAGTACCTTCTGTCTTGATGGTGGCTTCTTGGAGCCATGGAGACTGAGCTCTTAGTTCAGAGTGGCCTAGCCCTCTGGATAGGTAGGAGGACAGGAGGAGTATTCAAGGAATTAAACGAGTCTAACAGAAACAGGAGCTCAAATATCAGTAGGATTTATTTTCTTTAAGAGATGCAGTTCATATTGGTGGAAAAAAAAACCCAGAAAAACAAAACACCTCAGAAGACCAGTAGCTAGGACACCTGGGTTTAGTCTGGGCCTTCCACTAAGTAGTTGGGTGAATTCAGGCAAATTACATTGCTGTTTTGGGCTTCCACTTTTCATATGTAAAATGAAACTGAATTACATGATCTACTATCTCTTCCAACTCTCTCTTTAAAACATACTTTGCCAGGCATGCCTAATTTGCCAGAAGATCCAGAGATTTCAGGACTGGAAGAAATCTAACATTTTTACTCACTGGAGCCATTCAAGGCTGTGGGGAAAAGAAAAGTACCTCTCTCTCTAATACTGATCAGCAAATTTTCTTCATCCATGATGAACCTGATTTGGCTGGATCACCAGTATTATTATTATTATTTTTTTTTAGATTTTTATTTTTTTATTTTATTTTATTTTATTTTTTTAAATATTTTATTTATTTGATAGAGAGAAACACAGCCAGAGAGGGAACACAAGCAGAGGGAGTGAGAAAGGGAGAAGCAGGCTTCCTGCCGAGCAGGAAGCCCGATGTGGGACTCTATCCCGGGTCTCCAGGATCATGACCTGAGCTGAAAGCAGTCGCTTAACCAACTGAGCCACCCAGGCGCCCCCACCAGTGGTATTTTTGACAAAACTGAAAATTTTATGAACTCTTCCTCTAGATGGGCTCAAGAAATGGTTAGAGAAACAAATACCATGGAACTCAAGAACTATAAAAAGACAACTGGTGAAAATGGACCTACTACAGGCAAGACTGAAGTCAAGCAGAAGTCCTCAGAAGAAGCTATAGGGCAGAGTGGAAACTATACATTTAACAAATTTATATATTCAGCAAACTATCAAATTCAAGACTTGATGCTGGTTAACAAACTTATATATTCAACAAACTATCAAATTCAAGACATGATGCTGGTTATAATAGAGATAATATTTGATTATATAAATACTGTCTTAAAGTTCAGAGGTGACATAAAAATATACACAAGTAATGATAATACAGAGTAGAAAACATTGTTTCATTAGAAATAGAAGTAGAGGTAAAAGTGCTACCATAATCACAATGATGATCAAAAAGGTCTGTAAGTGGCATTTGAACCAACAGTACAATAAGAGCTTACTGAAAGAAAGCCAAATGAAGGAGGTGAAAGACAGCTCTAACTGTAAGCTGTAGAGAGTAAATGTACTAATTCTGGACCACTTATACAGTGAAGGATCCAATCCAGAGAAAAATCAGAATTTGGGAACCCACTGATATTCCCAAGCATCTCACATCCAGCCTTCCAGCCTTAAGTCTTTTATTGTACTATGGGGGGAAGCAGAGCTTCAGTTTTGAGATCATCTGACTATTTTGGTCATCATGGTTTTCTGAAAAAAACTGAAATAATGCTTACAAGGATATACTGAAGTGATTTGAAGAAAGGCTTTACTTTTTTCAGTTGTCTAAAGGTGGGGCCTGATGCAGGGTGAGATAGTAGTAAGAGCCCAAGACCAAGAGGTCAAGTTCAAGTTCCAGACCTCACTCATGTTAAGACTTGAGCACATCACTTATTACTTTGAGCCTTGGCTTTTTTATCTATAAGATGGGGTTTCATAGAACCTGCTCTGTCTACCCAACTAGAGTCTTGAGAGAACCAAATTAAATGAGATCACATTTAAGTTAGTACCTTCCTCCTCCTTAGCAGCAGGAATGTGTCTTACACATCTTAATTTCTTTAACCCCTAGCCCATAACAGTACATATACCAGACATTTGGTTAATTATGCTGCACTGTGTTGCCATTTAAATAAGGCACACTGGGCACCTGCTATGCCCTTGTTTATGAATGTGGATTTGACTGCTCTGGTGCCTTATTTATCCCTTTGGTCTATCATGACCAATTGAGGTGAGTTTCTCCGATGAAGTACAGTGTAGTCTTCCTCAGCTGTAACCATTGATATTTCTATTATATCATGCCATTTTCCTGCGGTCACCATTCATCAACACACACACAATGTCATTTGTCATATAAAAGGATTTGCTATTCAAGATTCTAGGGTCTGTTCTGTGTTAGCTAACAACTATTCACCATGGGACTTCTTAGAACACTGCACAGCAGGAAGTCATGTTGTAAATGATTTGTTTTATTTCAGTCATGTCATCCTGTGTAGCTCTGCATTGCTTTATCTGGGCTATGGAAACAGTTTTGAGTGTGAGTGGTCAGAATCAAGCATGTTCTCTCACTTCATCAAATTTGGCACATTTTCTTCCTGGACAAATCCAATGGACATTTTGCAGACCTGCTAATCTCAGGAAGACTGAAGTTTTTAGAAGGCTGCTCTTCACATTGAGGGGTAAGTGGCAAGGGGAGGAAGTGCTCGCTACTGTTTGGGTTGTGTTTTCTTAGCTTGGCAAAGAATTATAACTTAATGGGATTGATTAATGACTCACACACAGGAGACACAGTCCAGTAGCTTGGCTGAATGAGGCTGAGTGCCTATTTTGCTTTTCACTCTCCCATGATCTTTAACAATTGTAAAGTATCTACTTCCCCAGTTTACCCTTGGGAGTAGATTATACCAAAAAGAAATGTGCTTTGAGTAGAACTTAATGTGCTTTCTCTGAAACTCTCTGGGGGAAGTCACCCTCAAGAGAATGCTATGTCTGATTTATACAGATAGTGGGGTTGAGTATTTAAATTCTCTTGAAATGGTTTTCTGAATTGTATCATTTGATTTTATAAGATTTGCTTCTAGAACATTTCATTAGGGAAGGTTAAACAGTCAGAATGATTTGGTGGAGAAGTCAGCACCTTAGCAAGAAGATAAGACCCAGAATGTGAGAACCAAGAGGCTTGGCACCACTCACTCAGCCTTGGGATACTCTGTCATGGTGGTTAGGTGTGTTCCTATTGACCATTTCAAAGCCCCTCCCTAGTTAAAGCACAAGTCGTTTAGAGAGGGAACTAGATCTTATTCATATTTTGGTTCCTTATGTTAAGTTATATATTGATGCAGCAAACAATTGAAGGTGTACAAGGCAATAAGAATAGCGATGTGAGCCAAACTCAAGCTGCTACCTTCATGGAGCTTGCTTTCTAATGGTGGAGAGAGCAATAATCCAGGAATACTCAAATAAATATTTTCAATATATTATCAAGTTGCTATGGGTGCTATGAAAAAAAATGAAGCAGATTGAAGGCACAGTAACACAGTTAACATAGAAATATAGTAAGGAGCACTGTTTTAGACCAGGCACTCGGGAGAGGTTATTAAGAGGAAGTGACATTTAAGTGGGGGCCTAAATGGAGAGAGGAAGTGAGACATGTTGATGGATATCTAGGGCAAGTGCTTTCCAGATGGACAGTCAGTACAAGTACAAAGCCCTTATGGGTTTATGGTTAAGAAACTGGTCTCCAGAGTTTGGTTGGCTACGTTCAAATCCTCTCTGCCACTTATATCTCTACATGAAACAATCTTGATGATAATAGTTGATGTTCAGTAAATACTTACTATGAGTCATTTGCAATACTAACCCTTTTTTATATAGGCTCTTTTGTGGAATTCTCACATCAATCCTACAAAATCAGTACTACCATAAGTTCCATTCTACCAACAAAGGAATGAGGCATAAAGAGGTTAGTAAACAGTGAAGCCAGGATTCAGTCTCTGCAGTTCAACTGGAGAGCTAGTAGTTTTAACACAAAATAAAATGTGGACTGAACATAGCCAAATGTGGGAAAATTGGGACATTTGCTCTTGTAACTTCTCCATCTTCTGCCAGTGACCTCTTTCCTCCAACACTGCCTAGGGCTTTCTTAGGTGGTTTGGGAGGGGCATACCCATATGCATAACAACCTCTTTTTCTTGTTTTTTCCCCACAGAAATCATTCCTGGCTCCCAACCCTTGGGGAACAGCCATCTTGGTCTAAGCAAACTACCAAACTAAGCTTAGTGAAAGTGTCACTGAGAATTGTGATCTAGTAGAAATAGCAGGACATGATCAGCAAAGGCTCTGCAAATCATTAGCTGTGTGACCTAGGTCAAGCCACAGGATTTCTGAGCCTCAGTTTCCTTCTACATAAAGTGAGTTGATACTATTTCTAAGTTTTTGCATGAAACCTACCAAAGTCATCACAAGACTCACCTATATAATAGTAAATATTACTTCTCCTGTGTAAATCAAATAAGGTCATGCAAGGTAAAATAAAATATAAAATAAACAGGAAGCTATATTAAAACTAGCATATTGTTATAAAATGCAAATATATCCTGTGATATGTGATATGTTAATTTCTTGATTACTAGAATATACCACCGTGACAAACTTCTGGCCCAGTTTTATATATATGTTTCTGATGTCATACTCTCCCACTCCATCCAGTTCTCAAATTTCATTTCTCAGAACAATGAAAATGTCACTTGTACTTTCACTAACAATTTACTTTAAAATGTTTACTTTTTTAGAAACTAGATAAATTGGAGCAGTTTGTCCCTTTTGGAGCTGAAGCTATTTGACTCTGTAATTTCAACCATGTGTATTTATTTTATTATACAGAAAAATCTCAGTTAACCAGAATGTTAAGTGGAACAAGGAGTTTTAAGTTACTAGTTCTTGGTTAATTAAAAAAGCAAAAATGCATTATAAACCTATCTTTCTCTTTATACTATAGAAAATAGTTTTGAAATACATCAATTACTCCTCCGAATTCGGATGTAGAGACCAGGGAAGGTAACCAAATCCTTGGGTGTTTTTGTGTGCATGAGAGAGAGAGAGAGACAGAGCAAGAGAGAATAAGATTGATTCTGTTATGGAGAACAGAATTGCCATGTTGATCATCTCTTTTCAGTGTTCAACATTGTATATGCTATCCTGGGCTGCATAAGAGGTTGAGTTAAAGATGAAATAACCTCAGATAGGAATAATGAAGACTCATTACACATTTAAAAGATGTTAGCTACGTAGCGATTAAGGACTCGGACTCAATGCCAGCTCACTTGGTTGGAATCGTGACTTGGTTACTTGGTAGCTCTGTGGCCCTGGACTTCACTTCTCTGAATCTTTAATTTCCTCATCTGTAAAATGAGAATAAGAATAATAATACCTACTTCACAGAGTTAGTCAAGTAAAGGCAGAGTGTGATGTGTAGTTAGTACTCTATAAAGGTTAGAATGATTGCTACATTGATGGTGAGGAGCACTTACTATGTCTTTAACATAACCCAGGGCAGATCAGCAACCACAACAACTCTATGAAGCAGACACTATTATTATCCTTATTTTACAGATGAGAAAATTGAATACGAGACAGTAAGTGACTTGCCTGAGGACACTCAGCTCATACCAGTGTGGCCAAGTAGTCATCCCACATCTGCCTGGCTCTAAGTCCACGGTCCTAACCACCAACCTAAACTACTTTGGTCACGTATTTCTGATTTCAGTCCTTCTTATCAGTACCTTATTTTTCATTATTTACTTTTGTTCTCAGGGTTAGAATAAACAATAAGTATATTATAGAATTATAGAATGGGATGGTACTGAACAATCAAAATTGAGATCTGACTGCTTGAATCCATTTAATTGAGGTTTTGAGTACTATTTGTTAGCGAACATAGTCATTTAAATAAGTCACTTTGAGAGTATGTGTTACATGTCACAGTCTTAAATAAGTCACTTACTGAGAGTGGCCCTGAATAAATTATTTTAAAATTAATCATTTTTTTGCATGAAACCTACCAAAGTCATCACAAGACTCACCTAGAGGGATTTTATTCTCTTTGGCTTTGGAATGCTTGGAATTTTGTTGTTGTTGTTGTTGTTGTTAATGTTCTAACATAGAATGTATTCTCCCAGAGGTCCAGGGTAAACTTCCAATGGTGCCTAAAACAGTCCACACCCACCTGGGTCCACATTGACATTATCTGATGTGAGTGATGGATCGCTTGACAGATGTAGCCTGTGAAGATGGGAGGATAGGGTGGAGAAAGGTATGCATGATCAAGTCTGTCTTTTCCAGTAACAGTAATGGGTCGTGGCTGTGTTTTAAAGGGAAAGGGAAAATTACTTTTCCAAACCAAAGTATAAAACTATGACTCATGCTGGAATTGGTCCAGAATGTTGGTCAAAGTATCCAGATTAACAACGAAAACTGACAGATCTTGGGAAGATGTAGAGAGCCAAAATCCAGGGACAGACATATGGGAAGTTTAGATTCATTGGAAAAACATGAACTGAACTGGTTAGAGAGAAAAAAGTAAGGAAAGCAGGGTGTATAACATTTTAAAAATCAAAGAAATGCCTTTAATCTGAGTTTCCTGATCTCCTTTGATAATCCTAGGAACTCCAAACTCCCTACCCAGCAAATTCATTGGATATCCAAAGAAAACCAATCCCTCCTTATAAACAAAGTGGAAATTTCCTTCTTTTCCAAAAGGGCCCCAGTCCCAGCCATAGAGGAAGCAAGGAGACGAAAACACATTTCTGCCTGAAATGACCTCCTATTTTAAGAAAAAACAACAGCCTCAGAAGAAGGAAAGGAAAAACAAAGTTCCACCCAGAAGGAAATTGTATGTAAACAACCCAAGGAGAGACCAAGAGGAGAGGGTTGGAATACTGAAATAAGCAACAAGCAAATGGCCTCTGGTGTTGTCATTAGCCTCTGACAATGTCAGATACTGAGCTCTGAGACTACTGCTTTGTGATTGACAAAAAGGGGTTGGAGTGAGGGAGGATCTGGACAAAAGCAAGCTGGTTTAAAGGTCCCCTCTGCAGCCGTGGAAACTTTGATCTTTGAAGTTTGCCTTTTTTTTTCAGGATTCTGCTAGCATGTAACCCAGGGGAGATCGTCAACCACAAAACGTTGGCTATAATTTTCTGCAATTTGTCACATGCCCTCTTCAAGCCCTAGTGAGATGGTTTTCTTTTGTTTTTAGGCCATGGATGATAGTAAAGTAGTTCAGGCAAGATAAGAGCAAACAGGAATCTTCCCAATTCTTCCAGGCCTGGGGGCTACATTAACCTACAGGTGTATTTTAATTTACTTTTTATTGCATGTGTATTTGGTTTGGCTCACATGGCATTAATTTCCCCCCTCTTTTTGGATCCAACATTTAAAAATAAAGATATTCCAGTCAAAATTGGATCTCTATTTACTCTTGAAAAATCTGGTGGCATGGGTCCCAGATTCCTGTGGGGTAAAGTCTGAATCTGAGTACCTGCTGTGCTGTTCAGACAGGACATGCACTTGACATTCTGCTAGTGCACAGCCTGCCAGCGTCTCTCAGTTCTGTCACCTGTTTCTCTACCCATGGGAACTTGTATTAGTTGATCCATTTACATCTGAACCGTACACATCTTTAGGAATATCCCCTGCTTAATCCAGATTGCAACAGCCTGCTGAGAAGGATTCTAAGGCTGTGTCTGGGCTTGGCATAGAATGGATGGTTAGTTGCTAATGTTCCATTTAGGCACAGAGGGAGTGGGTTGGCAGAGATGCCAAGTATTTGCCCTCTCTGATTAGTTAGATCTCTGGGTTAAGCCTGCATCTTGGCTTTAAATAGGATCCACTGCTTCTTAATGCACTGTCTCTATAAATGTTCCTGAAACCCAGTACTACTCATGTCATCTCCAAACCTCTAACCAAACCTTCCGTGTAGAATCTCATTGAGCCTAGAAACCTGATTACACCCAACTTCTTTTCATGGACCCTCAACCACTTTACAAGCAGCTCCTGGTATAGTTTAAATAAGTAAAAGGGAAGGCACTGATAAGCTGTAGCACTTGTTTTAAGATGACAGGTGAAGAGCAACCCTGTCGGGACCCCTCTCACTCTTGAGAGCTTTTTCTGTGTCTTCATGTAATAAACTTCTATTGCTTTACTCTCTCTCTCTCTCTCTCTCTCTCCCTCTCCCTCTCTCTTGCACACACACACTCACACACACACTCACACGATGACAGGTGAAGCAGTAGCCACTACTGTGGCCTCCAATTATCTATCTATCTATCTATCTATCTATCTATCTATCTATCTATCACTTATCTATCATCTTCTCTACTGACCTATGTATCTACCCATTTAGAGTCCTAGCTGTCTGCCATAGGAATCAGACCTACAGGTATTCTCTCTTCTTCTCCAAGTGGCTTTTTACATCCTCAGCATGGTTCTCTACCTACTGTCCGTTAGCCAACCCCTACAATTAATGGAGGCCAGTATATAACTAGTCCTTTCACACAAAATGGCCTGCCAGAAGTCCAGGGGTGGGAATCTCAATGAACTGCTTTTCAAAGGTCTCCAACCCTTAAATGAAACCTCCTTGGTGCTTTTATGAATTCTGTTGTTGGAGTTACAAGGACCCTTAAGAAAAATGCCTGAAATCAGCTGGTCCCTGCCATCATTGAAACCCAAAGGGAGGAGACCCACAGGCAAGGAACTGCTCCCTAGATGTCTTGAAGTTGCTTATATTTCAAAAGAATTCAACTTACCACCACTGTGGCTTTTAGCCTCTCTAATAAAGCAGTTTTTAAAAAGCTAAAAAACGTAATCTGCCTTTTAAATCTATTCTTCCTGCTGAGTCTAAATGGGGTTGCAGCAAAATGCCTGGCCAGCATTAGAGTTCTCTGAAGTCAATCAGCTGAAATGGGGTTGCTTGGGGGTTTGAAATATATTTGAAAACACTCCAGGGGTGGCACAAAATAACTGAACAAAGGCAAATTACATGAAAGGAAGAAGCAGGTGGAGGTTTATAAAGCTAAAGAATCACTTGTATATTTTGGAAACATCAGACATTGAGACAGGGTTGCTGACCTTAGAAGTTCATCTGTCTGATCAGAAACATGTTTTTCATTTGGCATCAGGAAAAGACTGTGCTAATGAATATGTCTTCAAATACACAGACTAGAATAGAAAAGGCCGTATAAAATCCTTGAAGAAATACTTATACCCAAAGAGGAGCTGAGGCTAGATATGTCATAGGCAAGGATGGGCATTACTATAATGTTTTCTCAGCAGATTTCAGTAGGACAACATCATAAATTTTCTTCGTCTTATTGAAATGATGGAATTGTTCTCTAAGAATTGACTTTTTTTAGGTTCCATGCCCAGTGCGAAGCTGAACACGGGGCTTGAACTCATGACTCTGAGATCAAGACCTGAGCTGAGAGCAAGAATCAGATGCTTAACCAACTGAGCCAACCAGGCATCCCAAGAATTGAGTTTTAGTAAGATAAACTCTAGTTTGCTTTTGTATTGCATGGGGAAAAACATTTTGCAAAGCAAAAATCTCCCATACATAAACCGAAAAAATTTTAATGTAGGCAAGATTAAGACTGTGACATGTAACACATACTCCCAATAATTTCCTGAAAGATAATGCATCTATAGATCAAAGTCTCTTAGAATTAAGGTGACCTATGGGGAAATAAATGTAAATTGTTGGTTACCCAACAAAAATGATATTTTTTGGATACGGCAGATTTGGATGACACCCAAGAGATATCTCTCTAAGATGTTGAGGGAAAAAAGACGAGACCAGTTTTCTGGTAAACTTGCTGGTTGAATGACATGGACGGCCTTAAAGTTTTACTTGGTCTAAGTGATTTCTAAACACGAGAGGGAGGATAATTTAGCAGTGTAAAACGTACTGCAAACATAATAAATCTCTATGCAAGAGGGTCTTCCGTGTTGCCTTTCCTATATCTTCACTCTGTATGGAATTTAGAGAGAGTGGAAAGAGTTGCCAGAAGTTCTTGTTCTCTTTGCTGGATGATAGTAGGGAGGTATGAACTTGAAAATATAGCTTTTGCCAGCACACAATTGCTTGTTACCCTTTGAAGGCCAACGTGTGTGCTGAAAGAAATGCCTCAGAACACTTGAGAAGGTGGATGCATATGAGTAAATTGTGAGGGATTAAAGCATTGGTTTGGATAAGAATGGAAAAATTTGGTTGCTTAGCCAAGGCAGTTCCAAACGACTTTGATCTGGATATCTCAGGAGAATGAACTTGTGCCATTCCAGCATTTTCTGGTTTTGGCTAGGCAATGCATATAGTAAAGAAATAAATACAAAATAAAACCCGAAGTTTTTAATGGGTTTTTAGAACTTCCACTTCTGGCTGCAAATGGGAGACAAAAGGCAAATAGATATTGTTTTAAAAATGCTAAGCCAGGCTTTTTTCTAACCTCAAGAAAACATTGGGGTTTGATTAGGTTCAGATTTGGGGCAAGTTTCAGGATAGTGTTTGTTCTAGCAACTTCCTCTCCATCTCTGTGGAAAGTGCTGGTCTGTTGTGGTTCTGGAAGCCATGCTGTAAAGGCTCTAGGCTAGGGCATCATGAGACAGACTCCAATCTGTCATTTGTGCCTCTGCCCACACTTTCTTCAGTGTGTTCCTTGGACTTGGGCCTCCCCCAATTGCAGGAGCCTTTCCATGACTAAGCAAAGCCCCGACCTCTTCTTGTCTCAACTCTCTATGGTACAGCCACTATGTTTACCTTCCATTTTCAAGCATCTCTTGTGTGCATCAGCCTTTGTCTCCTTCATATGAGCATCCATTTCTGCCTTCAGCCAAACTTCATTCCACGGCTCAAGCTGCACCTTGGATTTGGGGTTTTTTCTTATGATCAATCAGCTAGTTCTTTTTGCTTGTATCATTCATTCAGCCCAAAATCCACTGTATATTTTCTAGAAGAAAAAATGGTGATGTCTTCTGTAAAATGAAAGGAGGACAGGGAGGTAATTAATATTTTGTGAGAATCTAATATGATACAGGCACTGTTCTAGAAGCTTTATCGAGGATCTCATTTAAACTTGACATCAATAAAATCTAACAGGATATAACATATTGTGTAAAGATTAATCAGAAGAGATCATTCATGTAAGACACTTAGCACAATGCACATAGCAATAACTCAATAAGTGTAAGTCATTATCATTATTTCTTCAATTCCTTCCTAGGGAGAAAGGAACTCTGTGTTTTCCAGAGTTTCCTACCATGCCTTGCTATTCATAGGGGTCCAGAATATTTGTTGAATGACTGAATGAATGAACTTTTGCCAGGAGTATCTTACTACTGTTGCTGACTTTTTTTTTTTTTTTTTTTTTTGGTTAACAAGATATTATGTGACAGATTAACTTATGTCCCTTTATACAAAACCAGAGTTTTGAAGAAAAATCTGACATCAAAATGGTCCAAATAAGGCAAAGATTTCCCCCACATTTTGTCTTTGTTTCTTTTTCTTCATCTTAGTTATTTCCCCTGAATTCTAATCAGCTATATACTTCTTGCTTGGATGAACAAAAATACACTACTTAGATGTCACTATTTGATAAGCCCAAACAGAGAAGGCAGTGTTTTGCAGACATACAGGCTAGGTTGAAATCAAGCCATGGGAATAAGAAAGTTAAGAGTGTGGGAAAATAGTCTATTGCCTGAAAAAGTTATAACTGAGAAAGCCAATATAGGCAAATATTGTAAGAACTGCAAGGATTTGGAATGCAACTTAATCATAAGTGGGGCAACATGGGTTAATGGAAAAGGACTTTGCCTCTCTGGACCTACTTCAGTTTTCTCATCTGTGAATTGAAGAAGTCACATAGGTGAATTCTAGACCCTTCTAGCTCTAGATTGTATTTAATACTAATAACTGACTTCACTAACAGATGCATGTAGAATACTTGAGAAATAAGAAATACAAAGGCCCAAATCTATATATTGCTACAAAAAACAGGATTCACCCAAATCCAACAAATAACTTGTCAATCACAACTGTCAAAAATAAATGTAACTTATTATTTAGTCTCTTAGAATGTTAGAATGGAAAACTCGCAGAGACCATGGAGTCACCTTCTTTGTCATGGATGATAAGAGGTTCAAAGAACAGACCCAAGGTCACTTGGCTTCACATTGAGATCTCTGGACTCCCAATAAGCTACTCGTCATATGACATCAATGGTACTGAATTGACTGCTTGATTGATTAGACTGACAGTTCCATGAAACCCAGAGACTCTTCGGAGCAAAACAGAGAGATACAACTAAGGAAGGATATTAAAAGTCAGAGACAGAAAAATTTTTTTACCAGAAAAATGTCTGAGAAATATAAGTTCTGCTCAGTACCATTTTATCTTACAAAGATTCTGTCTCATTTGTCACCTACAATCAAGGAGAAAAATTTAGTTTATGCTTTTTGTTTTTTGAATTCTTTTGCTTCTTTTTTCCCCCAAATCTACTCCAGGAATGTTTAGTGTTCCATCTTTGCCTATATTCTCAGTTTACCTACAGTATCACTTTGTAAAACTGATTACAAAATTCTATTTGTCCCAAAAGGTTAAATATTAAATATAGAAGTTTTAAAAAAATAATATTATACTAGTTCTGATTTTACCCCCAAGAGAAGCAATGCTAGGTATCAGAACTTTTTAATCCTTAATTTATTTTTGTGCTAGAACACGAACATAGTTTTATGTACTGACATTTAAAGTTTGAATGGTACATTAGTGTAATTTTCAAGATTTCAATATGAACATCTATTTTATATATTTTTTAAAAGACTGCAAATTACTTCTCTTTTTGGGAATGGTAAATTCTTACTGTAGCATGGGGTTTCTGTTAAAAAAATCTTTTGTAGAATTCATATGCTAAATATCAAACTAAGAAAGTGTCAAATTTTGTAGAAATATAAAGAAATTAGTGCTTTCAATTTTATTAGCATATAGAGGCAGGAATCACATGGCACACATTTGAATACTAAAACATTTACAGTGGTGTTAAAGCAGGAGACATTTATCAAACCTCTAGAATAGATTCTTATAAGGCTGAGTTCTTGAGAGACTATTTCCTCCCCTCTTAGAAGTTTATAATCTTGTAGGTTAGGGATCAACAGCATTTTCTGTAAAGGAGCAAATGGTAAATATTTCCACTCTGTTGGCCATATAATCTCTGTTGTAACTTTTTTTCCAAGATTTTATTTTTTTATTTGACAGAGAGAAACATAGCTAGAGAGAGAACACAAGCAGGGGGAGTGAGAGAGGGAGAAGCAGGCTTCCTGTTTAGCAGGGAGCCCGATATGGGGCTCAATACGAGGCTCGAACCGGGGACTCTGGGATCATGATCTGAGCTGAAGGCAGATGCTTAACGACTAAGCCACCCAGGCACACCTCTGTTATAACTTTTCAACCTTGCTATTGCAGAACGAAAGCAGCCATAGATAGTACATAAAAGGGTAAGAATGACCATGTTCTAATACAACCTTATGAATAGACACTAATATTTGAATTTCATATAATTTTCATGTGTTAGAAAATGTTATTATTGTTTTGATTTTTTTCTCCCAGCTATTTAAAAACATAAGAAACCATTCTTGTGGACCACACAGAAACAGGCAGTGGGCCGAATCTGGCCTGGGGGCCGTAGTTTACTGACCCCTGTAGTAGATATGTATATAAATCAATAGAACACATGGACTAGCACACTATGATGGAGGAGAAAGATGCTATGGGTGTGTGAAACAGGAGCGATTCATTAGGAAGGCTATAATGCTAAAACCCTTACAGAAAGAAGCACGTATTTTCATATATTTTTGAAATAAGATTTATATACCATAAAATTAACTACTTAAAAATTAACAATTGAGTGGCATTTGGAATATACACAGTGTTGTTCTGCTGCCATCTTTATCTAGTTCCAAAACATTTTCATAATCCTATACCTAAACATCTTCTCCCCATTCCCCTCTCCTCCCAGCCTCGGCAGCCACACATCTCTTTTCTGTCTGCTATGAATTTACCTGTTCTGGGTATTTCATATACCTGGAATCATATAATATGTGATCTTTTGTGTCTGGCTTCTTTCACGGTAGCATTTTTTTCTAGCTTCAACCACATTTTAGTACATATCATACTTTAATTCTTTTTATGGCCAAATTATACTCCATTGCATATATACACCACAATTTGTTTATTTAACTATCATCTGATGGATATTTGCGCTGTTTCCATCTTTTGGTTGTTGTGGATAGTATTGCTATCAACATGTAAGTACACACATGTATTTATTTGAGTACCTGTTTTCTATTCTTAAAAGATTTTATTTTTAGAGAGAAAGCACAAGCAGGGGAGAGGGAGATGCACGCTCCCCACCAAGCAGGGAGCCTAATGAGGGGCTTGATTCCAGAACCCTGGGATCATGATCTGAGCTGAAGGCAGATGCTTAACTCAGCCACCCAGGTGCCCCCTTGTTTTCAGTTCTTTGGGTTATGAACCTAGGAGTGGAATTGATGGATCCTATGGTAATTCTGTGTTTAACTTCATGAGAAATCACCAAATTGTGTTCCACAGCAGATGAATCATTTTAAATTCTTACCAATAAGGTGCTTATCTTCACTAACACTTATTATTTTCTGGGTGTTGTGTGTGTGTGTGTGTGTGTGTGTGTGTGTGTGTGTGTTTTAATTTTTATAGCTATCCTAGTGGGTATGAAGTGGTATCTCATTGTGGTTTTGATTTGCCATTTCTCTAATGGCTAATGACACTGAGTATTTTTTCATGTGCTTGTAGGCCATTTGTATATCTTCTTTGGAGAAATATCTATTCAAGTCTTTTGTCCATTTTAAAAACAGGTTGTTTGTCTCTTTGTCATTGAGTTGTAAGAGTTCATAATATATTTTGGATATTAAGCCTTTATCAGATGTATGGTTTGCAAACATTTTCTTATTCTATAGTTTGTCTTTTCACTTTCTTCATAATACCCTTTGATACCCAGAAGTCTTTAATTGAATGAAGTCCAATTTTCTTTTTCTTTTCTTTTATTTATTTCTTTGTCAGAGAGAGAGAACATAAGCAGGGGAAGTGGCAGGCAGAGGGAGAAGCAGCCCCCCCACCCCTGAGCAAGGAGCCTGCTGTGGGACTTGAGCCCAGGACCCTGGGATCATGACCTGAGCCTAAACCAGATGTTCAACCAACCAAGCCACCAAGGCATTCCTAAAGTCCAATTTTTCATATCTTTCAAACTTATGACAATTTACTACTGTTCAAAATTCCAACTTGTAGAGGTGGTATTGTTAACAAAGAGCAGGAAAATCAAATTATAAAGTTTTATATCCTCATCAGGCTGGAATCTAAGAGAACCTCAATGACATTACAATAGCTAGTATTTGTTGAGTACTTCCTATATGCCAGGTTCTATACTAAGTACTTTAAACATACTATCTTATTTAGGTCTCACAGCACCAACCACAAGACCCAGAGATGTTGAGTGTCCTGTGCATAGTCACACAGCTATTACGCAGAAGAAGCCGCATCAAACCTGCAGTCAGGCTCTACCACTTTACAACTTTTTCAGATTTTTTTATGAATGTTTAAGTTTAGATACTCCATCTTGTGGCATATGTAATAAGAAAGAGGTTAATGTTGTCGTTATATCTTTGGTTGTCATAGAGGGGAATAGTATTGTCCCAAAATTATCTCTGGTATTTCAAAAGCACCTGGTCAAGAGAAAACCAAATCATACCAGATCTGTTGGGTAATTTGATAATAAGGAAAAAGCTCTAATTATGTTATTCCTTCACTCCAATTGTTTCCATGACTAGACAATATCTTCTCAATAATGAGCAAATAAGAAAACTATTAGTGAAATATAACTTGTGGCAGTGTTTCAAATACATTATTTTGTTGGAACTCTGATAAGGAGGTACTGATATTTGAATTTTGCTAAAGAACCAGTTTAAAAAATGTCAGATTTGTCCATGAGGTACAGTGTGGAGTTGAGCACAGATTTATACACCAGCCTTCCTCAGCCTAAAGTAGCCAGTATATTCACAGGCTCCTATGATTTCAATGGATCATTCCATCTTTTCCTTCTGTACACCCAGTAGTGTTAGTCAGGGAAGACTGGACTTTCTCCTGTGGTCTCATAACTTTGTTATCTAAGTTTCTTCTGTGGATAATTATCTTTTCCACATGTCTACCTATTCTTCAGTTCCTCAATGAAACACCAGTTCAAACTTCAAATCTAGATCCTCCCTGCAGAGGTGACATTTAAACCAATCCCACCCCAAAATGATTTCAAAAAGAAGCACTGCAAAGGGTTGGCAGAACATTCCAGGCAGAGGGACTAGCAAGTACAAAAGCCCTGAAGGGAAGAGAGCTCGATGGGTGACAGTTACTAACAGAAGGCCAGTGTGGCTGAAGAGATTGCTATGAGTCAGGTTTGCAGAGGGATGCAAATTACAGATCTCACAGATCCTTGGAAGCCAGGGCAATGAGTTCCTGAACTATGAAGGGCTTCTGAAAAATTTTTAAGTATATAAATGGTTTGAATTACATCTTATAAAGCTCTATAAATGGTTATTGTGTGGAAAATGGATTACAATGAATCAAGAACAAAGCAGGGACCTGCTTTGTGGCTATTGCAAAGTTAGGCAAGAACTGAATGGAGCTTGGACCAGGGGGTGGGTAGCAGCAATGAAAAGAAGTAGATAGACTGAATTTATCAACAGAACTTGTAGAGCTTGCTGATTGGTTAGATGCAAGGAAAAGGAGCACTCAAGGCTAACTCCTAGAGGTTGGCCAAGCAAATCCGTGGATAGAAAATGCCTTTTACAAAGATGGAAAAGAATGAGAAAGGGGCAATTTGAGAAAATGGCTCAACAAATCTGTTTTAGAAATGTTGAGACAAGTTTTGAGCTATATAAATGGGTCTGTATTGGACATATTATCTTACCTCTGCCGAGAGATACACCCAATTGACTCAATTCTTTAGAGCCTGTTAGCCCAAGGTCCTTTGCTATGTAGCTTATGGTCTGATTTCCTTTGCATTACATGCTTCCACCTTCCAATCAGCTGAGGCCATGGAGAGATGTAGGTTCATGGAATTCAATTCAGAGGTCTGGTAAACATACCCATACACAGGGATAATAATGTCTACCTATTCTACCTCACAGGGTTATTATGCGGGTTAAATGGGAATTCTGTAGGTAAAAAGCACTTTGTAAATTCTAAAGTGGTTGCAAACATAATGAGTTTAAAGGACTTTGAAAGCTGTTTAATTTACCAAACCTACATATTTATACCAATTTTACTAAGTCAGTTGAAAAATTATAATAAACTTTTATTTAACTAGACTGGTTGTTGCCAGATGCCCACAAAAATGAAACAAAAATTCACATACTTTTGTGCTTAGTGGAAGGTAATTTAGCACAAAGGCTAAATTGGGTCCATAAAATGCTGAATAACAACTTAAGAAGAATTACTTTGTATTTATTGAGGGGTAAGTCACCTCTAATACTCTTTCCAGGAATAGCCTGGAGCCTGGTGTTCTATTGGTACAAGGCCCATTTGTTGTTGGTACTCTCTCGGAAAAGTGAGAGCAATTGCTTAAAGCAAGAATTAGGGGTTGTTCACCCCCTGTTCCGCATTTTAAGTTCACTATCTTCACTATCCTGGAATTCAGCCTTCCCTTCTGTGGCCTTAAGTCTAACCTACCCAGAACTGGCTTCCTGGGCATGTGACCTGTGCTGGTACCCAGAATCCTGTGCTAGAAAGTACCCCACTTGGTTCATCTCTCTGCTGTCTCTACCTTGAAATTCATAGTAATTTTGTTTTTGAGCTTGTGTTTCCTACATGATGTCTTATGGAACAATAAATAAAGAATGCATTTGAGCAGAGAAGGTATGTGTACTATAGTTCCCTCTTCCCTCAGCTGCCCCATTTGCAGATAGCATGCCCAATACCCTCATGAGGGTGGAATCTGGGTGGACCCAAGATGCATGAGAGTTGAGCAACACTGAAAGCAAATAGAAAATAAGTATGTTACATCTAGGACTGAGAAAAAGGCTATGTGGGGTACTATAAACAGCTCCAAAAGACCATGCTTTCTGTTCAAACCAGAATTTGTTTTGGGGCACCTAGGTGGCTCAGCCGGTTAAGCATCTGAGTCTTGATTTTGGCTAAGGTTATAATCTCAGGGTTGTAAGATTTTTCTTTCTCCTTCTCCCCCTGCCCCTCCATGCTCAAGGGTGTGCTCTCTCTCCCTCTAAAACAAACAAACAAATGAACAAACAAACAAAAAAACCCCCAGAATTTGTTTCAAATGCAGGAGGAAAGCAATAGTGTTCTAAGACATACAAATACCAGGGAACCCTATCACATCTTCTCTTACTTATATTATTCCCCTGTATTAGTCAATCACTTATGCTGAAAATGATGACACAAAAGGAAAGGGAAAGGTAAGGTAGCCCACAGCTCCTTTTCTTTTCAATCTTACTTTACTCATCAGTATACTGAAGGGTACAGCATAATGATAGAAAATGTGCATATCAAGAAGTAAAATAAAAATAATTGAGTAGGTTTTGTCCTGCATACCCACTGTTCTGACAAGAACAAAATACATATGCTATGTGAGATATGTCAACACATAACAATATTTTATAATTAGCATGGTCCCTTTTTAATTTGAGTATTTTGAAATACCTTACACTCTCTTAAGAAATCAAAATAGGGTGCCTGGGTGGCTCAGTGGGTTAAAGCCTCTCTTCGGCTCAGGTCATGATCTCAGGGTCCTGGGATGGAGGCCCGCATTGGGCTCTCTGCTCAGCAGGGAACCTGCTTCCCCCTCCCTCTCTGCCTGCCTCTCTGCCTACTTGTGATCTCTCTCTCTGTCAAATAAATAAATAAAATCTTAAAAAAAAAAAAAGAAATCAAAATAATCCCTTGAAACTTCTATAGACACTTTTCGTGTTCTTTATAGATTCTTTGCTTATTGAAAATGCAAAAGTTGTTAATCACCTTAATATTTAAATTAATAACATTTAATTCAAATTTTACTGTACTCAATTTCATAATGAAATTTAAAATGTCATCATATGGGACTCCAATGTCTGTGACATCTGTTGAAAGGAAGAGTTCTTCCCTACCCAGATAGAGGGAATCATACTTAGGAAACACACTTGTATTCTTGCCTTTCTTTATTGCTCCCTTGGAAGAGGAGTGACTTAGTCTAATTACTGAGTTTGGAAAGAGAAGCTGGACATACACAGTCAGCTCCTTCTTCTGCAGTGTGCAGCTGTCAGCATACTTCCTGCTCAGTTTTTTCATATAATGTGGTCTGGTGGTCCAGACACTGGGTGGGTAATTCTTTCTAATCCTGGGGCCTAGTCTGGGGCCTTCCCGATGGGGAAGGCTTCCTGCCAGTGATAAAAATCCATATTCTGAGAGCAACCACATCTCTAATCTGATGTTTAAGACAGTATTACATTTTGTTAATTTCTTTAAAATACTGAGGTAATTTCCTTTGAGAATGTAGTGCAATCTGAATTGAATTCTATCAGTTTAAAATGAAGAGAAAAATGGGCTCCCATCCATCTTACCCTTTTGTCTTATTTCTTATTTGGTTCAAAACTCAGGCTGGGAAAAGGGGGTGCTATTTATTGGGTCCCTCAAGTTCCAACAAGGTCAACACCATTACCTCTAGTATTGGTGACAACTTCAGCAAAACTACATGACAAGATGGTATTAGTTGCTCTCGCCTTCATTTCCATTTCCATGCTACTGTCATATCCTTCACTCCTAAGGAGAAAAGTAAAAGTGAGTTAAGTGAAGTTCTGAAACATGCCATGGGGAAAACAGACCAGTGCCTGTGACTGGTCTTCCAAGAGGCAGGGCTGACACTTTCCCATTCCAGCCTTTTGGAAGAATGGAGAGACAGGAAATAGCAAACTGGTTCAGTGAAATATCTCAGTCTGAGTCTTAGCCAGATTCAGCCACAGTCTAGATGTGGAGGGAAACTGGGAGGTCCAAGATTAGAACAATCATCCTAACTTAAATATTACTCTTTGCGGGGCCCCTGGGTGGCACCACTGGTTGAGTGCCTGACTCTTGGTCTCTGCTCAGATCTAGGGCTCTGAGTCGGCCTCTGCATGGAGCATGGAGTCTACTTGGGATTCTCTGTCTTCCTTTACCTCTGCCCCTCCTGCATGTGCTCTCTCTCTCTAAAATAAATAAGTAAATCTTCAAAAAAAAAAAAAAAGATTACTCTTTGGTAAACCAAGTTTGTCAAGTTGTCCTAAGATATTTTTAAAGCTCTATTATGATAAGTAAACCTCCTCCCAACCTCACCCACCATTCCCGCCCTCCCCCAAAGGCTACAAATGAATTACCCAGTACCATTGTTTTTTGAGGATAGTTTTTGTCAGTAAATGTGGAAACAAGAGAATATCTTAGAATCATCCTCCCTCATCCCATTAAATCAAAATTTCAAACAAAACTGGTTTGGATCATAAAAGCCTTTTAATTTAAAAATTTCATAACCAACTTTTCTTGGCGGAGAAAGCTCTGTGAGGACTAATGAGATCCAGAAAACTCTGGGGGTGGTCAGCAGGACTCAACGATTCTGTGAAGTCCCACCTTGGTTTTCCTTTTTTAATGATGTCCAAAATAGATCCATTCATCTATTTTTAAACTTTCTAAAATTAGCAAGAGAAAAACAGACTAGCAAGCTGGAGCCATAGGCTACTTCATTATCTCAGTTATTAGCCTGACAAAATAAGTGACTTTCCATTAAACAGCGGTGACAGAAAAGGAGGAAGGTTTAGAGGTCAATAGCTCCTGTGGTACGTATCCCTAAATGTAGCATTTCTCTAGGGACTGTTGGAATTAACTGCTGACAAGCTAATTGCTCTTATTCCCTAATTAACCAAGTCTTGCCTCATTAGTAGTTTGTCACAATTGGACAACATTTTCAAGGACCTAAAGATCTACCCAATAATAATTAGTAAACAACTGAAATGAAACCAGCCTCCACTTGTTGACAAGATTAATTGAATAATTATTGTTTCATTGAGGATAAAAGGAACAAGGAAATGTAGCTACGGAATCTGCGCCAGTCTTTCCTTGGGCAAAATTTCCTCAGAAACACATGGAGGCTCTCTGTTAAGAAGAGTAGCTTAATCTGTTCATCAAAAGAATCCCAACATGGAATGTAATATTGAATTTGTTATGATTTATTGGCTCTTAACTATTTTCAATAAAGCATACTTTTTGACATACACACTTAACATCTGTACATATTGTTTAAAACACTAACCATATGGGTAGGTTGTAAACAGGCATCCAACAAATGCTCTACACAAATATAACTTTGCAAAAACTAATTGATTCAGCAAAGCAAATTGTGTGGGGAAACAATTTTTGGCAAATACTCAGAATAATATGTTTGGTTTGGATGACTAAATAGCTGTGATTTTTGAAATTGTTCAACTGATTTTTGAGCACTGAGTGCAAAAGACAAAAATTTACATGAAACTTCGATGGAAATTCTTTTTTGTGTGTGAAGCATAATTAAGCACTCGTGCGGATTTTGAACTTTGAAAATTGGTCACTGTGGACGGTCTGTGCTTTCATTGTACTTGAGCCTGTTTTTTTCTTGTCAAAAATGATTTCAACCACACAGCTCAAACTGTCAGTAATAAAAGGATCCTGGCTGTCTCAGACATGATAGTTCCCTCTGGAGACTTGATAGACTGTTGGTAAAAACCCATTTGAAAAGGTCTGGAAATTTGCCGACCCCTCTATCAGTGGGAAATAAGATCTCTTGGATGAGTACAGGGATGTCTTATTGTAGGAAGAAGCAGGGAGTCTACCACTCTCCTCCAATATAGGCCCACATTACTGGGTAAGCTCGAAAGCCGAGGGGAAACTGAGCAGGGAATCTAGAATGAGGGTACTTAGCTACTTCCAAGGGACAACCTTATGAAACGCACCTTATTTTATTCAACCAATTATACCAAGTTGAAGAAATGGTGAAGGTGATTATCTTAACAGTGACACCAGCATTTAACAAGTAACTATATGCATTATTACCTTGAATCCATGCAAGGATCCTGCAAGGGAAATTTTCTCCCCAGTTTACAAATGAGGAAACTGAGGCTCAGAAAATCTGGGCGTCCTCTAGGAAGCCACCCTGATGAATGGAGGAGACGGGAATCAAACCAGGGCCTCTTTGACTCCAATACATTTGCTCTTTGCTGAGGATGGCAGGGAAGAAATGATCTACTGGAATTGAAGTTATAGAGAATATATAGATGATCCAGAACCAAACAGTACAATTTGGGAAGAAGAAAAAAACAATCAGTTCTTTTGGGCTAGTGAACTGAAAAGCAGATCTCACTGAGAAGCTGCATTTGTCATGGGGCCAGGAGTTAAGTTTGTGCTAACTGTAAACTGAGTAAGCGCTGGGGGATATCTTTTTTTTTTGCACCTACATTAATCTCTAGTCTCGGATGGGAGAGCCTACCTGGCTTCCACACTGGGGGCAGCAATGGCAGTGGTATGGTAAGGCAGCCTCATGGACAAGTAGAAGCCAAATTTCAGTAGACAGGGGCCGAACTGTTAGAGCGAAGCTCAAAAAGGGTAGGGGAAGGAAAACTTGGCAGGAAAGTCCACGAAATGTAGAGGATACACTAGGCTGGGAGTCAGTGAAACCTGGGTTCAACCTGGCCTTGTCCTCTAACTATCCCTGGGCCAATCACGCCTGGGTCATGTGATTCTCAGCCCAGGTGGAACCACACCACTCCCCCCAGTTGCTGATTCTGGTCAACACAAGTATGGGTGGGCAGTACCAACACTGAGCTAGGGAAGCTCAGTGACTCCCATGCAGAATCAGTCCTAACACAGGAAGGCTGCTTCTGCCTCCAAATGCCAATAGTGCCCCTCCCGAGAAACACGGAATCCAACCTCAGGTTTCTTCACTCCTCTGGGGAGGAAGTGGCATTGCTATCTTGAAGTCTTTAGTGGGAGGGGGCAGGTCAGCGCTGCAGCTCCCCTCCATGAGCACAGCACATCCAGGTGGCTCTGTTTTACACCTTGGGTTTCTGGGGGAGCCTTCATTTGAGAAAAGGATTCCTTGATTTAAAAAAAGAAGTTTCAAAATCAGTGGATTAGAAGAGCTTTAAACTCTTCTAATCTGAGTATTTGTGAATAGAGGAAAATTGAGGGGGCAAGTGAGAAAGAGATCTAATGGGAGTAGTAGTCAAGCCTGATAAGATCTAGAAGAACAAATGACCAAGCCCAGCTGCACACTGAGCCTTTGATTGGCTTAGACCTGAGGGTCACAGCTGTAGAGGGGTCTGACATCACTCTTTCAAATGCAGATGCAGTCTCTCTGGATTAAAAGATTCTCCCTCAGGCTCCTCCTCATTATAATTAGCCCTTAATGTGTGTCCTTAGGTCTGGCTTTTCTAATTGCAGTTCACACAGGTTTTTCAGTGTAAGGTTGGCATTTCCAAAAAGGCTTTGAAATGCATATCTGCTGCCCATTGAGGAGTCTGTGTGGGCCAATGCCAAATCCTGGTATAGGAGAAATTCTTGTTATAGGTATGCCTCTGTTGTGAAAAGTTTTATGCAAATCAGAATTTAAAAGTTGAAATTCATGCTCAGTGCAACGTGGGAGCTTGCAGTAATTCTCTGGAAAGTGGAAAATTTTTCTTTAATGCATGTAATTACCTGCTAACTGCTCTATCTATTTATATTGTGTTTCCTTAAAGTGGTGGATGGCCATGTTACCTATGGAAGCCCACACATTGCTGGGTTGCCCTTTGAATAATTCATTCCAAACAGACTACCTCAAGGGAAATATGCTTTTATTTTTTTCTCAGAAACACTTCAGAAAAGAGAACTAAATAAATGGAAAGTAGTCTTGAAAATGGATAAATACAAGGAATGACAGAAAATTTGTATTTACCGACCGGACAATGTTTCTGTGTTTTGTTTTTTTTTTCTTTTGGTTGTAATTATTCTCAGTAAAAGGATAAGAATTACCAAAATATCTTATAAAATTGTCTTGCCGCTGTCCACCAGAACTAGGAAAACTATAGGGCTGACGTTAAACTGTTAGTCATTGCAGGTGAAAGTTTGAAAGGTCGCACCATACTGAATAATGTAAATGAGAAATAAGAATAAATAGAAAATGTCTATCTTAAGCACAGAGAAGTGTTTAAGGATTCAGTGTGTCTGCAGAGCACTCTCTGAGGAACTGTAAGACAAGTGACATGTCCCTGCTTATGTTCTTTTTTTTTTTTTTAATATTTTATTTATTTGACAGAGAGAAACACAGCCAGAGAGTGTGAGAGCAGGCGGAGTGAGAGAGGGAGAAGCAGGCTTCCTGCTGAGCAGGGAGCCCGATGTGGAACTTGATCCTGGGTCTCCGGGATCATGACCTGACCTGAAGGCAGTCGCTTAACCAACTGAGCCACCCAGGTGCCCCCCTGCTTATGTTCTTAATGGGAAAACAAGATATAGTCATATGTGAGAGATACGAAACAACTTAAGGTAGAATGTTGTTGTTGTTATTCAGTGCATTTATTGAATACCTACCATGGGCAGCATGATCAGCTCAGAAGCAAGTTGTATTTTTTTTTTTAAGATTATTTATTTTTGTGAGCAGGTGGTGGGGGAGAGAATGAGTGGGAGGAGACTTAGATGAAGAAACGGATTTCCTGCCGAGCAGGGAGCCCATGTAGGATTCGATCCCAGGACCCTGGGATCATGACCTGAGCTGAAGGCAGATGATTAATCGACTGAGCCACCTAAGCACCCCTAGCTTAGAAGCAGTTCTAAGAAGTAAAACTACCAGTGACACTTACCCATGGCCCAATCTGAGTTTGGCCATGGTGCATTGGTGAGGATGTAGATACACCTCAGAGAGCAACTGAAGGTGACTGAAGGTTTCCTGTCTGGAAAGTACCTTCTAATATTCAGGTCCCTCCTCAACCCTACATTTTTTGATGAAACCAGACAAGAAATACATGTGGGAGAAAGACCAAGTTCCAAATGTCTAGAATGACTACTAGTGTTCTTTAGGTCCCCCAGGTCTCCAAGCCCTTTTGGAGGAAGAGAATGCTGAGGTTGTCTCATAGATTCCTTGCAAGGCCAAGCCTGCCCAGTCTGCCCTATTGTTCCCAGCTCTCTACAAACTCCAGTTGTTTTAACTTGTGAACTGATTGTGACATGGCTCACAGGCACATGTTTTAGGACCTTCTGGATTCTCCCTGGTTATTACCTTCTCAATACCTCAACGTTTGACTCTTTCAGGACCTAACATGGAGTTACACTGAGGAGTTGCATTATGTCCTAATATTCTCATTCTTCACATAGGGACCAGAGAAGCACATATAACCTTGTATGCTGGAATGATGTTGAAATAAAGTAGAGTCAGCAGTTGCACTTTCAGGGGTGTAGGGAAAGCCACACAGTATAACCACCCCAGGCTCCCAGAAGGCAGTGCCCCTTGCTAGCTCGGTAAGCCCAAGATTCCATATTCTAACATTTCTGCTCTTTCCATTTGTTGTTGTTGTTGTTGTTGTTGTTGTTGTTGCTTTTTCCATTTAACTTAAGATTCTATTCTTGGTAAAAATAAAAAAAGCTGAAGGAAGTGGTTACAAATCCTACAAAAGGAAATAACATGTTCATATTTGGCTTTACTGTGAGAATTGTTTATTAGTCATTTATATCTTAGCAAGAGCTATTTACTCCTTCCTCTTAGAGCAGGTGCTTGCTCCACACCACACACACAATTTAATTTGGCTGATGTACTCATTGTATGGTTTCCAACTCTTTTTACTACCACTTTGACCTCCCAAATCCAAATGAGACATCCCCTATGCATTCTTTCTGTCTGTCAGGACAGGAGGGACAGAGCCAAAAGCCACAGGTTATCCTGGGGGACACACTGAAGTTGCCCTGATACTTTCCAGTGCAGAATATGTCTGCTTGGCTCCTATGATGCTGAATGAGCTGGAGGTCACAAAGAAAAGTCTAAGTATCCTTAGGGACTCCCAATGAACATTTTGACTTCTGCAGCGTATCCAGAAATGTTTTGTTTGTATGATACTGTTCAGAAAATTACACTTCTGTTGATAACAGCATGGAAATATTTGTATAATTGAACAATGCAGTTAATTGGTTTTAATGGCATATATACCCCTGTGTCCCTGGGAGCCTGTTCTCTCCGCAGGAGTAGGGTGGAAACATGGGCCATGTTTCCAAAAGGACTGCTAAAACATTGCTAGAACTTGCAACAGAAGCTGGATATGCAAACCAGTATGTGTTAATGGTTAATTTTGCCTCCCAACTCTCTCTCTCTCTCTGTAGTTCTCTCTCTCTCTCTCTCTCTCTCTCTCTCTCTCTCTCTCACACACACACACACACACACACACACACACACACACAAACACACTTTACCTATTGATTTAATTTACCTATAGCACCTTACTTAGAGCTTGCTTTTTTGGTCAGATTCTTGCGGCAACTGCTAGGTGGCTTCTGGGGACCTGTGTGAGTCCTATTAGCTGCATCCCCATAGCTTCCACACAGCAGGACAATCTATTATTTTATCAGCCCCATTCAACCTTACAAAAAGATCTATTTCTACGTGGGTTGATACTCTCAGTGCTGATTTCAGACCAAGGCCTGCTGCTTTATTAGCTTTTTTTCTCCCTGTGCCTGAATGCAGAACCCAGCAATAAGGAGATGAATGGAAATGCAAACAGACCCTCAGCTTCAGCAAATGCAATGATTGTTTCACCAATTTCATTTGCACAGAGTTCAAAAAGAAAGAATGAAATTGGGCCCTTAGTGAAGAAATGTAAGCATGTTACAGAAGATGCTTTTTCTATAATAGGAGGAATCCGGATTGATGTGAACGGGTTTTGTCTTCATTGATCTTTTTCTTAAAATTTATGTTTATTGTCTGTAAGAGAGTAGCATGCAGTTTGTATGTCATGCTTTCTCACTGATTTCTGGATATTAAATAGATTTTTAAAAAAACTTTTCATTATTATTAACTTACTTACATGGTGACCAGTCTTTGATGGAAATTCGAATTGGGTATTAAGGATCCTAGTAACTTGAGCTCACAGGATAGATGTCAGCTATGTCCATTCTTAATTGTTTGAATCTGTTTCCCTGAAGATCAAGCTTAACCTGTAGCTGAAGGGTCCTGGGGTGGGTGGCAGGGACTGGGAAAGTGAGGAGGGGGTTGGGAGTAAGGTCTAACTGCCTTTTCAACTTTTCCTTTGTTTGACCACTCTTAAATAAATTGGACACAGAAACAAACTAAGGGACTTGGAGGGAGGGGGTGGGGCGATGGGAGATCCTGGTGGTGGGTACTGAGGGCACCTATTGCATGGAGCACTGGGTGTGGGGAATGGGGAATGAATCTTGGAACACTGGAAAAAAAATTTAAGTAACAATAAAAAAAAAAAAAGAAAGGAGACAGGATTGGTTTAGGAGGACTAGTTCAGCCACTCCTAACAAGCCCATATGTCTCCAACGATTTGCAGCTTTTTTTAGAATGTGAGTACTTGATGCTTCTTTGTTCTGGCCAATTTAAGGGCAAAAATATGAGGTCATCTTTTCATGTTGCAGAATGACTTGGGAATCTTTTTATTTCTTTATTTTTAGGAACCAGAACATTTTAGATAGCATTAAATATATTTGTTCCTGAGATTTTGCTAGAAATTGTCTTTAGCAGTTTTTGGTCTGGTGCTTTTTATGGAGGAAAGACATTCTTGGTTGTCTTTTTCAATTTTCTTCCATAATTAAGTTATTAATTAATTAATGTTTTTCATCCTCTTTAAACCTTTTTTTAAAAATTGAAGTCTATGTCTATATAATAAAGTAGAAAAATCTTAAGCATATAGCTTGGTGATTTTTATGTATGTATAAACACATATAACCACTACATAGAACAAGAAACAGACATTTCCAGAACTCCAATAGATTTTCTCATTCCTCTCCCCAAAGTAACCATTATTCTAACCATTATTACATATATATACATATCTATCTATTTATCTAACTATATCTACCTATCTATGTATATACATATATATAACAGTATTGTTTATTCTTAAACTTCTATAGGTGGAATCATCCAGCATGTACTCATTTGTGTCTGACTTCTTTTGCTCATTAGGTTTCTGAGATTCATCTATTGGGATATAAAATGTTGTTTGAAATGTACAAAGAATTCCTGAATATAATATCTTTCCATCAAGTCTGAGGAAAATACTTGAAAAGAGACGATAGCCAAAAAACTGTGAACTATAACCAAAATGAAATCAGGCAGAACAGAGAATTCAAGATTCAAGATGAGAAAAGATGAAGAAAGAGGACATGGAGAAAAGCAAAGGAGTATAAAGTATCTTCCCATCTATCTAAGTGCATCATCATTAAATGTAATGCAAAGGCTAAGAATGATGCTGGAATAGAGCTCATGTACTGCAAACAAATAATGCTAGTCTGGAAATAAACAAAGTATCAAATCTCTGTACAACCTAGTGTAAAACAAGAGGAAAAGAAGAGACATGAACAAATGGGGACAGATTCATTTGGTTTGGGGAAGATGTGTTGAAAGAATGTTCTAAAGAGCTTTTCTTATTGGATAAAGGAATAAAGAGATGAAAGACCAAAGCTTGTTGGAGAGAAAACAGTTGGTATCTACTTTTCATGTAATAGTTGAGTGAAAGATGCTTGCTTGTGAGCCCCAGGAAAGGAAAAGTGAATATTTATTCACTTGAAAAACTGAAAAATTGCAATAGTATTCCTAAGTAACAGGAGATGGGGGCAGGGAATAATTAAGCAACAGAAATAAGACATTAAACAAAGGAAAGTACAATAAAAATATACATAAAGGAAGATGAAACAAAATCAGGAATGTGAGCTGTGTGACTGAATAGACAGAATTCGCCCATTTAAAAACAGACTAACAGATTAATGTGCTGTTTATAAAAACACACAAAGGAGTAATAGACTTCGGATGCCAGCAAAGGTGGAGGAAACCTACTATGACCCATCTCTTCCACTGATTCCAACTGAAAATTTGGACAGAGTACAAAAAGCAATAAAGCAACTTCTGAAGAATTTGAAAGTAAACAGTAACAGGCATAGAGGAAGGAAAGGGAGGAATGACCAGTAAAGGCGAGTCTCCATCCTTTTTCCCCTCAACAAAATATTAACAAATAGAATCCAGCAATATATAAAAAGGATACTATATCATAATAAAGTGGGGTTTATTTTAGGCATAAGAGGCTGCTTCAACAGTTCACAATCAATCAATGTAATTCACCATGTTAACAGACTGAAGAAGAAAAACTGCATCATCATCTCAATAGATGCAGAAAAGCATTTGACAAAATTGAATAGCCACTCATAATAAAGACATTCAGAGGAATGAGAATAAAAGGAAATGCCCCTAACCTCATAAAGAGCAAGATATAGTTTATTAAAACTCGTTCAAAAAGCAATGGGAAACTTTAATGGAACAATTACCATAGAAGACATTGAGAAGGTAACTAAAGAGCGCTCAATGACAAGAGTTTGCTTAAATAGTATTTAATTTTCTGAAGTTATTTAGAGGATTTTAGACCATATTCCTCAGTCCTAGAAATTCATTAGAATCACCTGTGGAGCTGTTTTTATTATCACTATTATTATTGTTGTTGTTGTTTTAATTAAAAAATACTGTTTTCTAGTGAGTCCCAGACTACTCAAATCAGAATCTCTAGCCAGGGCCTAAACTTTAATACTTCTCTAAAGCTCCCCAAGTAATTCTACTGTGCAAACTAGGTTTGTCTGCCACTGTTCCAGTCTCCTGACAAAGATGATAAAGATAGTCCCCAAATTATTTATAAAACTAGCTATAATTGAATACCCCAAGCTAATAAAGAAAGCTAGAGACTAATTGCTTATGGATATAGAAAACAAATAAAGTATTAGGATATAGAATCCAGTAATTGTCAAAAGATACTTTGTCAGTATAATGAACTGTACCCTTTGTTGATATGATGAATTATATTAAACTAATTGAATCAGACTATAATATATATAATAATCGATAACATTAAGCAGTCATTCTAAATGAAAAATTCTAAGAAAGCAGGAGAAGGAACTAACTTCTGTTTATAAAAAGTATTTACTGGGGCGCCTGGGTGGCTCAGTTGGTTAAGCGACTGCTTTCGGCTCAGGTCATGATCCTGGAGACCCGCGATCGAGTCCCACATGAGGCTTCCTGCGGCAGGAAGCCTGCTTCTCCCTCTCTCAGTCCCTCTGCTTGTGTTCCCTCTCTTGCTGTGTTTCTCTCTGTCAAATAAATAAATAAAATCTTTTTTTTTTTTTAAGTATTTACCAAGATGACTTAACTGGTAAAACATAGAACCTATTTCAATTAAAATCAGGAACTGGATAATGCTACCTACTATCATCATTATTACCCAATAATGTCTTGAGTATTCCATTATTGTACATGAAGCATCTAGGGATCTTTTAAAAATGGAGCTTCTGACTCAATAGGTCCAGGGGTGGGGCCGAGATGCTTCATTTTTCACAGGCCCCTAGTTGATGCCCATGCTGTTGATTTTACACTTTCAGTAGCAAGATTAGCAAATATAGTTAGATAAGAACATTAAATAATCACCATGAACATTAGAAAAGGAAAAACCTAGTTTTTTGCCAATTCTTTGAATTTTTATTTAGAATATTAAGAAACTATAGTAAAAAGGCTAGTAAAATTTAATAAGGTGCCTGAATATTTGATAAATATACAAAAATAGCTTTTATTTTGTACTAGCAGCAAGTACCTAGAAATAGAAGTGGTATAAATATATATCATTCCTAACATAAACACTTCCAAAATATCTGGGCATAAACTTAACAAGAATTGCACAAGATCCAATAAGGAAAAGTACTAAATCTTATTGGAGGATAAAAATATTAAATCTGTAAGGGTCAGGCTTAGGGTAAGAAGAAGATCATAGTTTTTGTTTTTTTTTTTAACATGTAACTTTTTTTTTTTTAAGGTTTTATTTATTTATTTGACAGAGACAGAGATCACAAGTAGGCAGAGAGGCAGGCAGAGAGAGAGGAGGAAGCAGGCTCCCTGCTGAGCAGAGAGCCCGACACAGGCCTCCATCCCAGGACCCTGAGATCATGACCTGAGCCGAAGGCATAGGCTTTAAGCCACTGAGCCACACAGGTGCCCAAGATCATAGTTTTTATTTTTTTTTATTTTTTTATTTTATTTTTTTTTTTTAAGATTTTTATTTATTTGACAGAGAGAAACACAGCCAGAGAGGGAACACAAGCAGGGGGAGTGAGAGGGGGAGAAGCAGGCTTCCCGCCGAGCAGGGAGCCCGATGTGGGACTCGATCCCGGGTCTCCGGAATCTTGACCTGAGCTGAAGGCAGTCGCCCAACGAACTGAGCCACCCAGGCGCCCCCCAAGATCATAGTTTTTAAACATGTTGAGTATATGGTGCTGGTGGAATATTCAGTTAGAGATATCAACTTGGAAATTTGAGATATGAGTCTTGACCAAGAGTCATAGATAGAGACAAAGGTTCGGGAATTGTTGACAGTGTAGATCAGGAATACCTTTTGAAAAATCCATTAATGGTCTGAAACAGAGCCTCTTCAAATGGTTTAGAAAAAATTGTGTGTATACATATTTTTTCTTAGAGACAAGGGCTAGAATTTTCTTTAAATTCTCAAAGGGGTCCATAACCCAAAAGAGTTTAAGGAACACTGATATTTATAGTGGTTGCAGTTACAGGAATGGGTGAATTACTCAGCAAACATGTGTAAAGTGAGAGGATAACCAAAGATGGAGATTAATAGGACACTTACAGGGTAAGTAGAGGAAGGCAATGAGGAAAGCACAGGGATGCAGTAGGAAAGCCAGGAAAGTGTACTGGTATGGAAATCAAAGGAAGAAAGTACTTTAAGAAAGAGGAAGATGTTCATGGAGATCAAACAAGCCAAGGACAGAATCCATCCACTGAAAAGCAGCAAGGAGGCCTCTGGTAGCTGGCAAGGGGAGTTGCAGAGATTTGTTAGAACACTTAGCTGGAGGTCAAAGCATAATTTTAAGGACTAGCCTGGGGAGGGAAGCTATTCCAATGAGACAGAAAAGGAAAGAAAAGCAAGAGTAGATTTCGTTAGTTTTATAGATCTCAGAGTGGGAGAAAATAGTAAATGAAAATGAACTCGGGCAGAATTCCTTTTTCAGAAACCTTAAAAAGAAATATGACAAAGTTTTGAGTAACACTCTAGCCTGTGTTAATGTGTTCCCCAAGATCTTGTGGGGAGGGTACCTGTAAAGTGGCCCTTCACAGATCAGTTACACAGATTTGTAGCCACAGTTAGACCTGGGCTCTCTGTCCACATCTATCTCCTATCCCTTTCTAATAGAACCAGATTTTGACAATTTATCCCTTGAGCCCACACTCCCGAGAAAGGTTCTGGTTCATCTAGGCCAATCCACGCTTGACAATTTCCCTATGACTGATAAAGGGATGGACATGGTTCTAGTTGGCTCAAGCAGACGGTGGTTATACCCTATACCTCAAACGAGGTTTTCGTCTGTTCTGGATTTAAACAATGGAGCATATGGCATATTTATGCCAGAAGGTATCCGGTGTGCATGAAAGAAACCAACCTAAAGATGAAAACAATGCTGAGGATTGCAGAGCACAGGGAAGGAAAGATGGGTCCTTGATGAGACACTGTTCATGCTGTCCTGCCTCACCTCTGAAGTTCCAGGCCAGAGTGACTGGGAAGCAGATATGTTAAATACATATAAAGAATATATGAACTAACACATTGAGTCAATATCCTCAGCTTCAGGTTTACCACATTCCACTGGAGAATGTGGGTGAGACTAGGCACTTAGCCATTGCAGTTTCCTGGAAAAAAACAGGGGCCTTAAAATGGGAAAGATGTGAGTTTCAATGTTAGCTCTTCCAGTTACAAGTTGCAAGGTCTTGGGCCTGTTATCTCTTTGTCTCAGTTGACTCATGTAAAAGCAAATTACTATATGTGTCTGATGGAATTTTAAGGATTAAAATGTCGACGAGGTAAAGTACATAATTCTTGGCACACAGTGAGCAAAACATGGTAGCTGGTACCTAATATTAGTTGCTAAAAAGAAACATTTTTTTTTACCCAAGTCTCATTTCTTCCATCCTTCCTATAAAACCTTTCAGAAGAATTGCCTAAAATTATTCTACACATCCCTCAGGTTCAAGTCTGCATGTAGCTTACTGTAATCAGGCTTGAGTCCCCTTGTCAAGGTCATCACATCCATTGAGCTCCTCCGTACTCATCTTCCTCTTTATTTCAACTGCATTTCATTCAGAGACCACGCCTTTCTTCTCATGATACTTTCTTCTCCTGGCTACCAGAACACCTTACTTCCTGAATTTCCCCCTGCCTTGTTTGTTGGTTGCTCCTGTGCTGACTTTTCCTCCTCCGCTACATTTTGGGTATTCCCAAGTAGGGTCTTGGCCTCCTTTTCCTCCCTCTATAATCTCTCCATGTTACAGTCAGCCCCCAAGACCTTATTAACCTTTGGTTTCCTGATGACCCCTCACATTCACAATTCTAACCGAAACCCCTCCCCTGAACTCCAGTCACGGATGCATCTTCTTGTTTGATGTCTACTGGGATGCCTGTTTTTCTCTGTCTCCATGCAACCATCCACACACAGCCATCATTCTTCTCACATCAGCTATTTTTTTTTAAAGATTTTTTTATTTATTTGACAGAGAGAAACACAGCGAGAGAGGGAACCCAAGCGTGGGGAGTGAGAGAGGGAGAAGCAGGCTTCCGGCCGAGCAGGGAGCCCAATGTGGGACTCGACCCTGGGTCTCCAGGATCATGACCTGAGCCGAAGGCAGTTGCCCAACCAACTGAGCCACCCAGGCGCCCCTCACATCAGCTATTTTAACAGCCTATTAATTGGTGTCTCCATTACAGCTCTGGCCACTTCCCACCCACCTCTCATTCATTTTCCACACAGCAGCCAGAATGATTTTCTTTTTAAAATGCAATCCAAAACCTGTCCCTTATCTGCTTACAATCCTCTAATGCCTTCCCCAAAGTCTGATGATAAAGTCCAAACTCTAGCAAGGCCTAAAAGGCTGGCACTACTTGCTGAGCCACTACCTTTGCCTCAAGATTTACTTTGTACAATTCTCCTGCCTCATGCCCCTCTGGCCACTCTAGTCTTCTCTTGTCCTCAAACAGGCCCAGTGTAGAGGCATTGTGTTTGTTTTTCTCTGTTCCTGGAATGTTGTTCCAATGACTGGCTTCTTGTCATTTAGTTCATTTAGTCTCCAGTTCAAATGTTTCTTTTCCAAAGGAACCCCCCAGCCACTGTCTATCACTTTATCCTGCTCCAGGTTTTTCACAGCATTTATTACTCTCTAGAATCATATCGTCTGTTACTCTCATCAAAATGTAAAGTGCCTTAGAGCTGAAATCATGTCTTCCTTATTCACTGTTCTATTTCTCTCATCTGAAGCAGTGCTTGGTAACTAGTGGGTGCTCAAAAGTTTTTATTGAATGCACAAAGGAATGAATGAGTAAAAATAGTGTTTAACCAATACTGAAAGGCATTTGATATTTTGTGGTGTCTTTCTCCTTTCATTAGCTGGTGGCATCCCATGATAACCTGTGAGGTAGGCATTATTGTTATGTTCATTTACAGGTCAATGGAGGAATTTTGTGCCCCTTTTACCTCTATATGTAAGAGAGAATAGAATCCCATTTTTTTAAGCCTCCAAAGAAGAGAGTCAAGGAACTTTAGTAAAATGATTTAATAAGCTGAGCTAACCATCTGTGAACTTTTGCTTTTTGTTCTTAACCAAATGTTAGAAATTGAGCTACATGTGTTTCTATCCTAAACACTAAAAACCATTCAAAGAAAATGCTCTCTATTATTCCTGGGTCCAGATGCAAGAGGGCCATGGTAGTCAATGCTCTGTAATTAAATGAGATTTCAGGCTGCGCTTCTAATCCCCTGAGACACAGAATGTGCAGCTGGACTAATAATTCAGCCTATTATATGGAAAGGCAGCCAGGCCCTTATTTCTTTATGTATGCACACACATACACACACACTCACACATGTACATTCGCATTTATATTTTTAAAGCCAACAACAATCTAAACACAAGGTTCTCATTCTGTCTTTAAATATGGGAAATAGTATTAGATTAAGTTAATGTAATCACTAACATCATGTTCTATAAATTGAAAACTAATGCAGCTTTGTTTCCCAACCCCCAGACTGCCCAAGAAATCAGAATTTCCAGAATTACGCAGACCCACACTTTTCAATGATAAAATATATGTACCCCACTTGGAGTAAGGTGCATAATTTAATATTTTATTGTGTTTGATTTATAGGCTTCCTCAGTCCTTATTAAATTTAAGTTTTCACAATTGAGGAAAGGCCTTAAAGAAAACATATTTTGTGGTTAAAGATGTATCCCACATGTGCCGGGCTAGCAATTTAAAAAGCCGGATAACTCCTCCCTGAGCCCTCACAGCGCTGCTGAAAGTTCTGATTGCAGGGCTCAGGTTAGCAGGGCTGAGGCGGAAAGGGTCAGTGTTCAGATTCCAGGCTGAGAGCAATGCTTATTTCTTGGAGATCTGATATTACATCAAACTCCACTCCAAGACAAAATCTGGTATGCAAAGCTTTGAAAAATTACATCAAAATTTGGCTTTTGTCTCTCTCTCTCTCTTTCTTTTTAACAGGAAATATTAAGGGGGTAGGGAGAGTGATTTGTTTCTGACAACTTTCGCAGGCTTTCACTAAGTACGCTTTTAGGGCAGCAATTCCCCAGCTGACAGAAAGACCTGGACGTGACCTCAAATATCTGCAGCTTGAGAAATGTTACATGGAGCCACAGACGTTTTCAGGCAGGAATTCCACGTCCTGATGAAGAGATCGAGGTACCTCTGACTTTTGACCATCAGTGCTTTTTCCTGAAAGCCTGGCCTGCCCTGAGGCCTGCCGCTATTGAAAAGGATCCAAGCTACAGGACTGACATCACTGAAGAATGGAAATATCCTTTCAGCTTTCCAAACTAATAGTCCCTGCTAAATTTAATCCAACTCCAGTGCCTCTTAACCTTGAAGATGTGTCCAAGCCCCTTGTCCCTAAGGACTTACTCCTTCACGCTTTTCTCAAATGTTTGCATTTCTGTTATGGCAGTGATCACATTCAGTCCTACCTTCTGTTCCACACAATAAAAAAACTAGATAGAGGCTTTGATCTTGACTTTGTGTCCCCATCTCTTCTCAAAGTCAGCTTTGCTTCTTTCTCCTCTCACACTCATTACATTTCATCAATCATTAACTCTTACTGTTTCTCTCTCATCTTGCTATCTCCTGAAACTATTCACTTCTTTATACTCCCAAAGCCCTATGAGTCTAGGCTACCTCCAGGTCTTGCTTTTATCATCACAACAATTTAATTGGATTTCCTAACTCAAGCTTTGCACATTCATTCCTCACTCTGCAGCCTGCTTTTTCCAAAACGCATATTTATCTGAACATCTCATTTCCCTGCTTAAAACTGTTAATATTTTTCCATTGTCCCTGATATACAATCCAAACTACTCACCATGGTTTACAAGTCTCTGCCAGCATGTCTCCCCTCTAACCCTTGCATTATACACTCCAGAGATACTTAACTACTTTTAGTTTTTCCAGTAAAGACTGCTGGTCCTTTTTTTTGCCTCTGAGCCTTTGCCTATGCTGTTCACTGGTACTCTCCCTATCTCTTTACTTGGCCAACTCCTACTCAGCTTAGATAGCACTTTCATCTGGACCTCATCTTGACCTCCTCCTTATCTAGCTCTTCTCTCACGTAACACTTTGTCTTCCCCAGTATGGCACGTACACTTTATTATAATTGTGGTTTCTTTTCTTTTTTCCCCCTCAAAGCTAGAAACTTCCCAAGGATGAAAACTGTATATACCTTGCTCTATTTTATATCTTCATTACCTAGCTCAGTGCCTGGCACATAGACAGGTATTTTAATAGCTATCAATATTCATCTCTGTATCCTTTCACACAGCTTAACTTAGCCCCTTGCACAAAATGAATGCTCAATACCCAATCTGATGAATCAGATCAAACTGGCACATTGCTCAAATGTCTATAGAAAATGCAGGTCTGTTGAGACACAGAGTACCACAGTTAGCTGGTTAAGGAACTATTAAAAAGTTATTTGCTAAAAAATGGTTTTATTTGGCTCTGCTGATCAATGACATTTGACCACTAAGATGATTGGAATATCCAGACACTGATATGGTTCCTATATTCATTTGGCAGATGTTTGTGTTTGATTGTTGCTGTCTGTGTGGCAATTCCATCTACCTCCTGGGAAGTGGCTGCTATGAGGGTTGATAGAAATTAAAACTGCCCTTAATAGTGATTATAATAATAACTAGTAATAGATATTTATCATTATTTACATGCATCAACTCATTTAATCTTCACAATAATGCTATGAAGTAGATAGTGCTCTTATTCTACTTGACAGATGAGATAACTAAGACTAAGAAAGTTTCAATAACTTGCTTAAAGTCACATGACTGAAGAGTGGTAGAAATGGAATGTGAACCTCCAAAGTCTGACTCTGGATTCCATGCTTCTAAATACCATGCTTCATTGCCACTACTCTTGGGCTGTGATAACTAACTAGGAACATAGCTTTTGGGATGGATGGATTTATGGGCTATGTAAAAGCTTTAGGAATCTTTTGTGTGGGCAGCATGCATAATGCTTAGGAAATGAGGTCAACTTCTTGTCATACCTACTGGACTTGATTTTATTAAAACTTTGCAAGCAAGTCATAAGAGAAATGGGAGCAATTTGGGAATAAATTACTTCCATTATGCTGCAAGATCACCCATAGACTGCAGCATTTAGGAATTATTCACAGATGTATGTTTACAGTTAAAAAAATCAACTATACTGTGCTCGAGTATATGGGGGGAAACTCTAGTAAACAGTTTTTAAATGGATTGAAATTAAGGTAAATTTAGGATAACGAAGGACAATGTCTTAACGGCACAATTTATAGACTGTGTGCAAAACTCCCATTGGAAGTGAAGGAAGCCCAGTATTTTGAAATGCAAAATTCACATGAACATGAGGTAGAAAAATTATGTGTACAATCTACTTCCGTGTAGTCATGAAATTCTTGTGAAACAACTTGGAATATATGTGGGTTATTCAATAGACAGATATGAGCACTCACTGTGCTCAAAATCCTATTCTAGGTACTCTAGGACGTGTAAAATTCTCTGAAATCTCATGACAGATTTTAAATAAGTCCTATTTAGTTTTAATACTTCTCTGTTAAAGGGACTATATGGGGTAGACATAAAATGAGAAAAGTTCTTTTGGAAGGGATGCTGTATTTGGTAACAGAAGAAATGAGATCTCAGAAGCATACGCATCCTGAAAGAAGAGAAAGACATGAAGAAGTTGTTTTCCTCCTCCTCTGAATTCTAGGGTTTAAATGCAATAAAAAATACATGGAACATTCCATATGCAGCTTTAAAAAATATGTTCTTTGAAAGTATTAGTAATATGCTATGAGTTTTGGAGGACAGCACTAGAACTCACCTTTAAAATTAGTAAGTGACTGGGGACAAACCATGGTATATTCTAAATGTTTGTTATTCAGAGTATGGTGTGTGGATCAGCACACTTGAGGACTAGTTAGACATAGGATCTCAGGCCCACCCTAGAACTACGAATCAGAATCTGCATTTTAACAAGACCCAAGGCAAATTCATGTGCCCATTAATATTTGGAAGCATTGGTCTAAATCATAAATCTGTGATGTCAGAGATTCTGCATCTTTGTTCTTTTTCAACAGTCATGTGCTATATGGTATCTTCTGTCTGTCTTTCTAACATCTTTTGTCTCTACTTGCCTTCCCAAACCATCTTCTCAGGTGAACTGATTTTTCTTACCATTTCCTAACCAAAACTTAAGCTTTTCTGTCATAGTGCTTTCCACAAGAACTGCTCTTTACCCAAGTGCCTTCCATTTTCCTTTCTTCCTAAGCCATATAAGAACTATTAGCATTTGCAGAATATGCCACAGTCTTCCATGCTTCCCCCTGATTCTCTCCGTATCCCCATTTGGACCCATGTGGCCTTTAGTACTCTCAAGACTACTGGGTTCTTTTCTCACTCTCCTCTAAATCTTTGTCCACTTTACTCTATTTTCAAGGTACTTGATATATTTTAATATTATAGCTCTAATCACATTGCAATATAATTGTTAACATGTTCTCTTTCAGTATACTATGAACATCTCAAGGCAGAAAAACGTTTTAGCCACTTTTGTAAACTGAGGGCTTACAAAATGTTGAATGAAAGCTTTGAACACCAGTCAGTAAACTAAGTGTTAGGAAGAAAAAGATCCAAGTCTAGGATCTCTAGGATATTGCATGCGTACCCCCACCTGCCCCCCACACCATTTCATCCTAATTTATTGATCTGTAGCAAGTGATAAAACTTCAGCAGAGAAAGTACCTGACCAATGTCAGACATGGTCTCACATTCACAGGTGCTATTGCGATGACCCTGGAATGTCTCAGGAATAGCACAGCATGGGGGATTATAAGATTCATGACATGGATATGTTTCGTGATCCTAAATTGAGTTGGATCTCTTTTTGTATTGTAATTTCTCCATCTGTAACCTGATTGTTACCCATCTCTGCTGTTCACTATTAAAAAGAAAATGATTTTAATGCACAGCTAAGCTGGTCAAACCATAGAGGAAATTCACGGAGGAAAACAGAAGTCCAGAGAGGCAAGGGATGTAGGTAGTTACCTGAGAGGCTAGAGCTTAATTTTCCAAGGACTGTAATGGGGACAAGGGACAAAGTCAAGGGCACACTTAAGGCAGAAGGTATCATCAGAAAGCAACTGCATAAAGCCTGGTCCCTTTAAAACTGGGTAAAGAGTGGGGAAAACACCTCTTCGAAGAAGAAAGTGAGTAAACTTGCTTATCTTTTTCTCTGTTCTATGTAGGTCCTAGGAGATGTCTTCTAAAAATTCATAACCAGTAGCCTGCTCTCAAGTGGATTTGGGGACATTTACATTGTTCTAGATGCAAATTTAGTTTAAAATGGTCCAGACGTGCAGGGACAGAAGTCCAAGTGAGCTATGAAGAAACTCCACTTAAACTAGGCCTCAAAGAATTACCATTCTATGAAATAAGAGCTCACATGCAAGACTTAAAAAATATATGAGGAAATAAGTCAGTATTAGAAAGTTAGCAGAAACAACAAAGACTATAGATATTACAATTGCCACATATTTTACTGTGTTATTTCATACAGTAAAATAACTGTAAAATAACTGCATGGAATGCATTTTAAATACATGAAAAAGACTATTAAAATATGACCAAAAACACAGGATACTATAAGAAATACCAAGCCAATTTAAAAAAGAATGAAATGAAATTTCTAGACACTAAGAATGTAATAATTAAATTAGACGCAGAGTGGAATAAACACTTTGTTAAGAAAAGAAATGAAGGTAAAGTTATTAAATAAAAACTGCAGCTTAAAAGACTTTTATTAGACATCTTAGAGATTAAAAAATATCAAAAATATGGGCACTGAGCAAAAGGTTTTGAAATATGACTACTGGGTGTTTCAGATGGAAGACAGCGAAGAGGCAACATCTAAAGTGACAACATCTGAGAGTCTTCCAGACTTGTGAAATAACAGGTCATATAAAATGCAGAGTTTACACAAGTACCAAAGAGTATAAATAAAAAGTTCTGCCTTTCAATATATTTTAGTGGAATGATAGAAAACCAAAGGGAAAGAAAAGATCTTAAAAGCAAAGGGAAGAACTATTTCAAAGAGTCTGCATAGTGTAATTGTGGAATATAGACTCTGGAGCAGGAACACTTCAGTTCAAATCTAGGCTTTATAGCTAATACGTTGTCTGCCTCGATTTCCTCACCTATAAAAAGTGGGACATACCTCACAGAAAAGACAGGAGAATTGAATGACAGTGTACATAAATACAGCTGAAAATTGTCTTTGCCATGTTGTAATACTATTATCTTTAGCTCTTATTTGTTATCCTATTTATTAGTACTTACACAGAAGGGACTTTTCAAGCACACAATAAAGTCAGAGGAGAATGGACTATTGTCCACAAATTTCTGAAAGAAAATAGTTGTATATCCAATAAAATTAACTTTCAAAAGGAAATAAAATTACCTTTCAAGAAGAAAGTCAAAATAATCTTTTAAGAAGAAAATAACTGTGTAACCAGTAAAATTATCTTTCATAAACAAGGTGGAAGTAAAATCATTGTAAGATGGAAAAAAATTACCATCGACATCTTACTAAGAAATTTCTAGAAAAGATACATCAGGAAGAAAAAATATGATCCCATAAGGAAAGCCCAAAATGTAAGAAGACATGGGAAGCAAAGAAAATGCAAACATGTCAATATACCTAAATAAGCATCAACTGTATAAAATGATAATAAATGTTTAACATGTAGAGCTAAGGAAATAAGGTCATAAAGAGCAGTTGCATATCATTTTCCTGTGATGTGGTGGGAATCAGGAAGGGGAGCATTTTAAAGATGTTGTGACCTCGTATTCTAAAAGCACATATTCGTTAAATTTGACTTGAATTATTCATGTTAATATTTTTAAAATTACTAAAATAACATAACTAGAATGTATATACCTATTTTTAAAGATTTATTTATTTATTTGACAGAGAGAAAGAGACAGCGAGAGAGGGAACACAAGCAGGGGGAGAGGGAGAGGGAGAAGCAGGCTTCCCACCGAGCAGGGAGCCCGATGTGGGGCTTGATCCCAGGCCTGGGTCACGATCTGGGCTCAAGTCAGACATGTAATGACTGAGCCACCCAGGCGCCCCTAGAATGTATAATTTTTATACTAATAGAAAAAATAAAATGTACAAAAAATTAAATTTGGACAGAAAAGCATAAAATGACACAGGAAAAAGGACAAACCCAAATAACAAGATGGAACAAATGAGAAGATGGTCTAAACATACTATAATTCAACATAAGAGTAAATAGGTTAGACTCTCTTATGATGCTGAATTTAAAAATAAAACCCAGTTCAGCAATGCATTCCCAAAAGCACACCTAAAACATCAATCAAGACATTTCACCACAAATGTTAAAAGTTAAAGGATAGAAAAAATATATCAGGCAAATACCACTTAAGAGATAGCTGGTAAAATTATATTAATATTAGACATCATAGACTTTTTTTTTTAAGATTTTATTTATTTGACAGAGAGAAACACAGCTAGAGAGGGAACACAAGCAGGGGGAGTGAGAGAGGGAGAAGCAGGCCTCCAGGCTGCCCAGCAGGGAGCCCGATGCAGGGTTCCATCCCGGGAGTCTGGGATCATGACCTGAGCCTAAGGCAATCGCTTAACCAACTGGGCCACCCAGGCACCCTAGACATCACAGACTTTAAGTATTAAAAACAGTATTATTGGAGGTAGTTGCTATATAGCAATTATTGATGTGATTCACTAGGAAGGTCTACCCGTTTAAGATATATCTAAGCCCAGAAATACAGAATCATTTTGTTGAAAGGAATTTTTATAAAACAAAAAGGAGAGACTGTTAAATTTACCAGTACAGTAAGCGATTTCATACATACAACATGTCAGCAACCGACAGATCAAAAGATCTAAAAAAAAAATCACAAAGTGTATGGAAGAGCTAAACAACACAATTGACACATTTATAGAATGAATTTATGTAGAACGCTGTGCTCCTCAATTGGCAAATACATGTTCTTTTGAAACACAAAGGAAATATATGAAAAGTGATCGTGAGGTAAGCTTGGACAGGAAGGACCACTATCAGACATTCTGTACTCTTTGATCATGGTACAATGAAGTTAGAAATTGACAGAAGAAGAAACCTTAAAATGCACACCTGTAAGTTAAAAAGCAAAATCAGAGAATCAATATAATAGAAACTAGAAGCTCGTCAGAATGGAATCATTTAAAATACTAATATCAAACCTTGTGGAAAGCTATGATTAGAAATGTATTCCCTAAGTGTTCATATTGACAAAAGCTAAAGATTTATGAACTAATCCTCAAACTGGAGATGTTAAAAAGTACAGCAAAACATAAAAGAAAATAGCTGGAAGGAACTATGGCAGGGTGAAAATTAAGAAAATAACACAAAAATCAACAATGTCAAGGTTAGTTCCATAAAGAAACTTGGAAAATGGATAAAAACTGTGACTTGATTCATCAAGAAACAAAACAGGAGACAGATCAATGATATAAGGAATAAAAAGGGGACGAGTTGGAGCGGCCGAGAGGAGACCTCACCAAGTCCCAGATGTGCTGCATTCCAGCAACATGACTTTGGACCAATACAGTGGTCCCGATACAGTGGTCCCGATACAGTGTCCCATCAGGAAAATGACAAATTGCAAAGATAAATGAAGCAGAAAGTTACCTGGCACATAAAAGCAAAGTAAAAATTAGCTATACATTTTTACTTATTTATTGTATCATTAGTATCAGAAAGCAGTCCCACTGGGTAACTCTATTGGTTTTGTGTGTATATAGGGTGACAAGAGCAAGAAATTGGGGCTGAGCAGGGAAAGAAGGACATTTCATAGCAGAAGCAGGGCAAATACATGAGCAAAGGCATAAAAACAGATGAATGGGTCCAGAGCAAGTCTTTCAGGGGAAGAATTGCAGTATAGGAGGTGTTTTGTAACATCAAAAACTGAGGATACTCACAGATTTTGTTTTATTTCTTAGTTAAATCTGTCTGGAAACTCCATCATCAAAAGTGGGTCTGTCAACATGAGGCAGAAATCCATCAAAATCCTGGAAGAGAACATAGGCAGTAACCTCTTTGACATCGGCCACAGCAACTTCTTTCAAGACACGTCTCCAAAGGCAAAGGAGACAAAAGCAAAAATGAACTTCTGGGACTTCATCAAAATAAAAAGCTTCTGTACAGCAAAGGAAACAGTCAACAAAACAAAGAGGCAACCCACAGAATGGGAGAA